>PVIH01003163.1:121353-166353 GCA_004025045.1 Sigmodon hispidus | reverse complement strand
TCTTTTTTTTTGTATGCCTGGCTGTCCTTGAATTTCTTGTGTAGTCCAAGTTGACCTCAAACTTACAGAGATCCACCAAGTCTGCTTGGAGGTATCACAGCATTTAATTCTACCAAACAAGGTCTTCTGGAAGTATTAGATATTAAAAGCAAAAGTAATGAGGATTAAAGATCAATTTGGTCGAGTCCTTACTATTTTACTATCTTCTAATTTTTCTTGATTTAAGCTTAACTCGCCAAAGATAGAGTTGGGCTATCTTTTTGTTTTTTTATTGTGAATGAGGAAAATAGTTTCTAATTTGTTTCCCTTACACTTTCTTTTTTTTTTTTTAATTTTTTTAACAACTTTATTTTATTTATTTATTTGCCTTGGTGTTTGCCTGAAACTGGAACTACAGACAGTTGTTAGCTGCCATGTGGGTGCTGGGAATTGAACCCGGGTCCTCTGGAAGAGCAGACGGTGCTCTTAACCACTGAGCCATCTCTCCAGCCCCCTCCCTTACACTTTCTTTTCATTTCTTTAACATTAAAATGTTGATTTGGGTAATTGTTTTTAGTCAAGAGTGAACTCCAAACAGTGATCAGGTTACTCTGGTCAGAAGTCACCAGCCTCACTGCTGATCATGGCATGACACAGTTAACAAAATTTGGGGTAAATGTAGCACTTCTAAGGTGTTGAAGCAGGGTGTGGGGCAGAGAAAACTCTGTAGTTTGGTTAAAGATGATAATGCTTTTACAGATACACTGTCTCTAAGCTGCTGTCCTGAGTGATAAGAGGAACATGACAGAGATGGGGAGGGGTTGAAGCTGAGAAATGAAGCCACAGACTGCTGTTTCTTGTCCCACTTCCATTAGCATCAAGCAGTCAAGTGCCTGGTAGAGTGAGTGTACTTGGCTAGCTGGTAATTGCCCTGTGCTTCAGTCAAGAGATGGGTAATTGCTCCTATGGGCATGGATTTCCTGCTAGCTGCATCTGATTGAAACCAGTCATTTATTGTGTTTAAAAACCCCACACTTGCTGCAGTGTTTACAGATAAACCTTCTGTGGAACAGTCATTTACTCTACCCAGCCATCCATATATTAAAAATATTACACACTACTCCCTCCCTTTTTCTTAAAGAGAGAACAACTGTTCTTTTTAGTTTGATTAAATTCCAGGACATGGTATTGATGCACTGACTTTTGTATGTTATATTTTAAATAAAGCTGCATGTTTCTGGATTTAAGTCCTAATCTTGAGGTATTTGTTAAGGCCACACTACTATAGTTCTAGAGAGGCAATTTTGGAAAAATAGCCATAAATCTATCATTCCTGTTCATATTCTTGGGATGTGACAGAAGCAGTCTGTTTACTCCTCATATCAAAGAGACTGTATTTTCTAATTTTAATGACACCTGTATCTTCACTGCACACAGCAGATGATGCTCTATGTTCCATGCAGATGTTGACTTTCTCTAGTCATAGATTTTCTGGGTTTCTATTTTTCCACCAGTGCAGTTCTATGAAAGACAGGATTTAAGGTTTCAAGAGAAGTTGGATATCAGAGCATAATTCAAACCTGTCTAGTGGATCTTGAGACTTTGGATAGATTTAATGCAACTTCTCCTTTATGAACAGTGACATTGGTGCTGTGTTCTACTTGCTCTTTTTATTCTTGTGCAAGAACCACAGAACACTCAAGGATAAACTGGTTGGAGATAAATGACTAGGAATAAAATGTCAGTGCTCTGGGTTTGTGAAATCAGAAGCTGTCAGTCCTTACCATATCTCCCCTTTTAACTTCCCTGCTAGACCTGAACACATGGTTGGAGTTCATGAGTAATTTATGCTCTATCTTTAAGAAGGAGAATCATTTGGTAACCTTGACATTTATGTACAGTGTCTCTAGTGTGATTGGCAGGAAAAATAATGAATACATTTTCTTTTGTAGCCAAGTGAGCATGAACAATTTCTGTTATTAGGGTCAAGTTAATTTGTTCAAATTAACTGGACATATGAGACTTATTTTTATTTTTCTCCACCCAAAATGCTGGGATTAAGTCAGACCTCCAGGTGCCAGGCACTCTGTACACCCAAGTTATCCCAGCAGCCCCTCTGCCATGCCACTCTCCTCTTCTGCTTGTGTTCTGTCTTCTCTATTTATGTGAAGTTGTTTCGTTCTTTAGAATTCTTTTTAAAATATTGATCACTTTTATTTTTTTTTACATCTTAAAATAACATTTTACTACATTTCCCTTAAATGAACACAATGTGTAATGTAAAGTAACATTGGCTAATGTTAACATTTTAGTAAAGAATACAGTATTAACAATCTATACCTCAAACAGACACTCAGAAGGTAGCATTGTTTCTAGCATCTTGAATTTTTTTTTATTAAAAATTCTTGAGATACAAACACATTTTTTTAAAAAGACTGTACTTCATATGACTCTTTTATATTAACTCTGAAGTCATATTGAGAACTTGATACATTTGGTAAGCATCATGTGGGGTGAAACACTTTATATTGTTCAGTATTTTTCATATCGTTTTAACATTAGGATTATGCATGCATATTTAAGTCTCAAAACTAGCTTTTGCATGGACCCTTTAGTGGACACTAGTTTGGTTGTTCAAATTCATGGAAAATCTGGATACTAGTTGAAATCCAGAAGGCACTAGATTTTGTTTGAAGTCAACCCTGCTAAATCCCCAGGAATGATTTAGAATTCTGCCCATTCTGTTTGCCCTACAGCTCTGTTGCTTCTGTCTATCACAGTTAGTGTTGCTGTAGAGAGAAAGGAAATTCTCTGGAATGGTCCCTATCTCTAAGTTCTCAAGAACTTTTAATAAAAAAATTCAAGATGCTGGAAACAATGCTACCTTCTTTGTGCTAAATTCAATCCCAAGTTCCCAGAACATCAGGCCAGGACTACTGATCTTCCTTTCACAATGTAACATTAAAATTAGTGTTTTGAGCAGAAAATGTGTATAGTAGTACACCTAAAGTTAGTAATCTCAGTAGTGCAAAGATCCATGGATGTGATCTCTCTGTATGCAGTCAATATCGATGGTGTATTTCTGAATAATTAAGAGCACTGACATAGTACAAGAAATAAAAATGGTACTACTCTAATGGCAGTTAATGTGAAGCATTCCAGGAGATCCAAATTTAGTGACAATTTATGAAGCAATAAATTTACAAAAATAATTATTCATAAAAATTGAAGGGACATACTTGAATGAATAATTCCTTAAGGAAAGAACGGTTTGCTTACATTGAAACACTTATTGTTGACCTTATGAGGCAGGTGCTTTTTTCTTACCTAATCGTGATGCAGAGGCTCTGGGAGGTCCAAGAATTTGGTTAAGAGCTTAAAAATGAAGCTGAGATTCTAACCCAGGCTTGACATTTTCATGGAGTGGCCATTGTTTAATCTGGTCCTTAATCTTTTTTTGTTACTTTTACTTTTAGAAGAGCAAATTTCCTTAGTGCAGTCAAACACCATTCTATTGTTCAGTGTTTAGAGTTCAGCTAAATTTTTAGAAGTTTTTCATCATCAATTAATCAAGCTAATATTTATTTTTGGTTTCCCATGTGTCAGGCACCCATCCCTATTGATATTCCAGATATGACTAAAATGAATATCCATTTTTGAGAGGGCTTAATGCAGAAAGAGAATATGCAAAAACAAATCTTGATTTTCTATTAGAACCACTTTAGATCTGTGTCCAAGTGTGAGGGATTGGAGCAAAAAAAAAAAAAAAAAAAAAAAAAAAAAGCCAAAACAACAACAAAAACAAAACCCAATCAATATATCATGGAACAAGTTGTGTTTAGCAGAGGCATCTTCCAATGTAACCTTAAAGATGCATGATTGTATGTTAGTGTACAGGCAATGGTAATGACAATAGCTAATGGTTTCTGAGCTCTTAGGGTGTCTCTCAGAATGACCTGATCAATATATTATCTTGTTCAAAATTCTCAACATTTCCTGCTGTTATTTTTTTACATACATGCCAGAGTTGAGAAAACACGAGCACAGGGAAGTTTGAATAATCACTAGAGAGTGGGGCCAGGTGCAAACCCAAGTCAGATGTTTCCAGAGCCAGCTCCATCCTTTGGCTGTTTCACTGAAGGAGTAGCATGCAAGGATTTGATGTCCTGGGAAGATGGCAAGGTGGGGTTAAATGACTAGTATGGAGTTTGGACGTGGCCTTGGCAAGTGCAAAACAGAAACACGAGAAACAACAAAGTATAAAGTGGAACTTGTACAGGATATATAGGTTGTATTTTGGCTTATATTTTGGGGATTTTTGATAGGATACCCTAAGATTGTGTCTAGACCAAGATGGGCCTATGTGGATATGATGTCAATGTATGTCCTTGGAATATTTTACATAAGAAAAGGGGATATTTCTACTAGTTTTTAAACATATTGTTTTGGTTTGAGTGAGACTGTCCTCTATAGGCTCTGGCATCTGAATTGACATGCAAACTTGCTTGAGAAAACATGTTACTGAGGCAGGCTTTCAGAGCTTAGATCTTACTTCCTGCCTTCATGGTGGAATATTCTTTAATTCCAACCCTTGGGAGGCAAAAGTAGGAGTATCTCTGTGAGTTTGAGGCATGCCTGGTCTCTGAGTTTTAGGAGAGTCAGAGCTACGTAGTAAGACTGTCTTAGTGAATATATTCAGGTGTGTGCATGTGTGTGCGAGAGCATGCACTCGTGTGTGCACGCACGCGAGGACACACACACATACACACACACACACACACACACACATTCCAAAATAAAAGTAATCAGCCAAGCAAACAAAATTTCTGTTCCCACTTCCAGTTTATTCTTGATGCTTCATGCTTGTGATTCAAGATCTAAATGCTCAGCTTCTGACCCTATGCTTGCTGCCTGTTCCCATGCTGCTGTAATATGGACTCTAAGTCTCTGGAACTATAAGCCCAAATAAACTCTTTCTATACATTGCCTTGATCATGGTGTCTTATCATAGCATCAGTAAAGGAAATCATATGTATACATTAGCTAATTATTAGAAAGAAGTCTCCATTTTGTTTCCTGTCACTGTGATAAAATACTTTGACAGTAGCAACTTAAAGAGAAAAGACTCACAATTCCAGGGTAACAGTCCATCATGGAAAGAAAGCCAGTGCGGCAAGAACTTGAAGCAGCTGCTCACACCAGGAATCAGAAAGTATGAGTGCAATGTAGCTGTTCCATGTTAGTTTTCCATTTATGCAGCCCAGGATCCCAGCCAGGGAAAGTGACACTGATAATTGGGAGGTCTTCCACCTCAAGGAACAAAACCAAGACAATTTCTTATAGACAGACTCAGAGGTCCATTTCCTAGATGATTCTTGATTCTGCAAAGTTTGACAACATTAGCCAGCATGGAAGTGACTAAAAGCCCTTGGAAGTGTTAATAAGCTGCAATTTGATAACTCTAACTTTTTAATCACCTTGCTTCCTTTCTACACATTCAGTGTGGAGAGTGAAATTACCTGCGTTCTGGAACTGGAACCCCTGAATGTTATACTCTCATTTATCCGTGTTGGAGGCATAGTCGACATAAACGTAATCACTCCTTTTATTACCTAAACCAGAGATTTGTTCCGGAGATCATCCATGTAGAATTACTTTCTCACAAAGGAGGCCCTGTGGATGATTTGTGGGCCACAGATTTAGCTTTCAGGGCCTTAGCATCCTGTCCCAATATTTCCTAGACTGTAACCTGAACTCCAAGCTTTGAGGCCCCCAAAATGGGGTCCACTGGGTTGGACATTTTGGTTGCTGTCTCTGCAGGCATGGCAGCTAGCAGAGGGAAATCACTACCCAAAGACTGAAATCCTACAGCAATCCTCATGGCTCCTGCTGTGTGCTTTAGATTGGCCAAGTATTGCCTGACACTGTCAGCTGATCACTTTGACTAGCTTTGCAGTTTGCTGTTAATACAATGACCTTTTCCTTGTTTATTGCTTTTAAATAAATGTTGTGGGAGTTTATGTAATTGATGGGCCTGTGTACCATAGACTGGGAATCTACTAGTGAAATGCTTCAGCGTCTGCATGTTTCATTTCTCTTTCTTCTCAACCTCATCCTGATGTTCCGTACTTCAAAGCCTAAATGCAAAAGTTGATGTGGTAATAAGACCTTTCCTTATCTTGTAAGGAAAAGGTTTAGGTCAATCAGAGTCACCCAGGATTAGACTGCATTAGGCAATTTGTCTTTTTGTTGACAAGCTCTTGAGATTTAACATAAACCTTGTGTTGACATTTCTCTATATTTCTGAATGGAATGCCATCTAACATCCTCCTGTTGACTAGTGGTTTGAACATACATATCATGAACTTGTTTTTTAGAAAAATAATCAGTAATTAGCTTATTACTCAACAAAATAATTAATAAATGCCTACTAGGGTAGGTTTGCTAGTCAATCACATAATTCTTTAATCTGATTAAAAATAAAAGCTAGGATGCAGACCAAGAAAGAAACAAGTGAAAAACATTCTCATTAAGAACCCATATACGATCCCATTTTTGAATTAAATTATATGTAATATCAGATAAATGCCTCATGGAACAAACAAACTGAGTTAAAAGGACTTTCAATGGCATCATTCTCTGTGCTAGTGTGTATAATTTCTTGCATTTAGAAATGTATAAAAATACTAGATTATCTTATTCTACTGGTACAATTCAAAAATCTTTTCATGTATAACTGTGCAGAATGAACAAATGCAGTTCAGAGAATGTTGCTAATGTCTCAGCTGAAACAGTCAGGCCTTTTTTCTTTTTTTTAAAAACTGAACTTGGCTTCTAAGTGAATGATTATCTTATATTTTTGTTATTAGGGAATCAGGCTTGGCAAATCATTGCTTTCAACCCTTATAGATCCTGCAAGTATTAAAAAACACAACCACTGGCTTTGGAGAGAAGGCTCTGTGGTTAAGAGCACTTACTTCACTTTCAGAGGATCAGGGATTCCATGGTGACTCAGAATCATCTATAACTCCAGACTACTACTCTACTTCAGGAATTTGACACCCTCTCTGGCCTCCATGGGCACAAAGTGTAGACAGAGTATATTGATATACAAGTAGGCAAAAACGTTCATATACATAAAATAAAATTTTAAAAAATCTCACAATTTTAGGGAATTGATATGCAAATACAAGCACTTAACGATTGTTCTTGTTCACTTTTGATATTAGTCAGAATCATCCATACACATATACATCAGCACATCCCTGCTACTTACCCAGTATCTATTACAAGCAAATGGTAGGCCAAACAGCATGGTGAGTGTTCAATACTGATATTTATATGTAATACCTGTCCTCAGAGAATTACTTCCTTGCTTTGGAAGGAAATCTACTGTAGATATTGAGTTTCATTGCTTATGTGTGTTTTTATTTATAGAAGTAAGATTGTAAATTGGTTATCCTTCACCATTACTCTTGAGAAGTACTCTAAAACAAGATGTAGTGAATCTGTTAGCTGGGGAAGGTTGTAGTGAATATTTTAACATGGAAATGTAGTTAATCATTAAGCATCCAGTTTAGTGTTGATTCAGCAGTAATTCCCCATAAATATCCACAGTTGAGATTTTTTTCCCCTAGAACTTTCTAGAGTGAATTTGGAAATTTGTGGGTGTTTGCTTTCAAGGGCATAATATGAGGAGATGCTTTAGAATTTCTAGGAATTTTGTAATTTTGTCTTTTGTTTTCTTATAGAACCCTCCTCCCTTCAAAGAGGAACTTGGAAGGGAAGAAATACAACTTCTAAACAGTGAAGTTGGCACAAAAAATTTGAACCCCAGAGAGTGCTCACTGGGATAGTTAGGCACTAAGATGCTCCAGGTTCATTCTAGGCCATTTTGAAAGGCAACTAGAAGGCATTGTGAATGGTACCTAGCTATAATTCTTGGGATGCCTCTTATTTGTGCTTGCAAATATATCTAGTGAGAATAAAGAATCATGATATTCAACTATCATGTTACTAATATAATCCATGTTGACGTTCCAGTGGTCCATACTGCCACCAGAAATCATGTTGAGGCCTGTATTATGTGCTGTGTTTCCATAAGAAACCATGTGGAAGCCCATGATTCAAACTGTGGTGGCTACTATGGGCAAGAATACTTCTTTGAAAGTGGAATTTATGAGTGTAGACTCATAATGAAAATGAGAGACATTGAGGGTGTTTGTGCCAACCCTTCCTCAAAGAAACAGTCCAGCCAGGAAACTATTGAAGAGAGTCCCTAAAAATTGTGATAAAGATGCTGAAGTCTTGCTTTTCATAGCTGATGGCTTCTGGTGAGTGCTGGAGTGGGGAGGAACTCAGGTTTCTTTAAGGGGCAGGCCACTGGGAGTTTGACCATGCTCCAATGAGTATACAGGAAACACAAATTGGACTTGATATATTTTGTGAGGAAGGGGTGCAAGGTTGGGAGGGTGGACCTCAGAGGAATGTTATTGAGAAACATTGTATGAAGTTGCCAAATAATTCATAAAATTATTATGCTGGAGAAAATGTGTTCATTTAAAGAAATCTATGCTAAAATGATTTTAAAGTTTCAAAGGTACAGAATCCTCTTACCCTCAACTTAATCTGTATCTGCACATACTTATTTGATTTACTTTTGGTCTTGAAATATTTGTCTGTTTCCCAAGGTGCTGTGTTGAAGAGTTAAAAGAAAGTTACAATTTTAACTTGGCATTTTAGGTAATAATTTAAGAGTTGAGGTTAATTAATGCAAAATTAAGTAATTTTCGAAGAGAAATAATCACTTAGAGTCAGACTTCCTTTCAAGAACAACATTCAAGATTTTACATCTATTTGCTCAGGGTTGAAATTATGTTTTTACTCACTGAGGCTTATTGATATAATCTGTGATCTACTTATAGATGATTTGAGAGACTATATCTTCCAGTTACTCTTTCTCTATGTTACTTCTTGCCCTTACCGAATCTATGATTCAAGAAAGCTTCCACTTTCAATTTGGCTTTTTAAAATTTGCTCCTGAAACCAACAGATTAAAAAGCTGTCATCATTTTCTATCTTAATGTTTGGAGCCCAATTTCATCTGTTATGAAGCAGAATACTAATGCTTTCCTCTCTGGGTTTAGGGGACATGTTTTGCATATGTCAGTCACAAGTATCAGTTTGTAGAATCTAAAGCCATATAGTCATTGGAAAACCACTTTGAAGTGGTTAGTTACTCAGATGTCCAAATTGGATCCAGGCTGCTTTCAAGGGCAATGAGATGGAGAGCTGCTGGGCATATGACAGGCATAAGGACCAATTGGTCGGCTCTAATTTCAAAGTAATTACTCTAGTCATTAGAAGAAGTCAGGCTTTCAAAAAAAGCTATACACATTCCCATCTTTATCCTGGGAATATGAAGGAAAGAAAGACATGCTAGCTGACCCCAGGAAGCTTGAAATCTAGTGAAAAACTAGACTCAAAAAAAGAATTAAGCCGGTTGATAGCACATGGCTTTAATCCTAGCACTTGAGAGGCAAAGGCATGGATGTCTGAGCTGGATGCTAGCCTGGTCTACAGAGAGAGTTCCAGCACATCCAGGGATATACAGGGATATCCAGAGGATATACAGAGGAACCTAGTCTCCAAAAAACCATGCATGCACACAAAATGGAACCAATGGAAATTATCTCTCCCACTCCTTTCAATAGGGTCTCATTTGGTAGTCCAGGTTGGCCTTTAACTCACTAGGTAGCCCCTGATTCACGAAAAAATTCTCCTGCTTCTGCCTTCTGAGTCCCGGAATTAGAGGCATAACCCATCATGCCTGATGGGCATTCTTTTTTTTTTTCTTTTAAACTTTATTTATTTATTTATTTGCCTTGGTGTTTGTCTGGAACTGGAACTACAGACAGTTGTTAGCTGCCATGTGGGTGCTGGGAATAGAACTCGGGTCCTCTGGAAGAGCAGCCGGTGCTCTTAACCGCTGAGCCATCTCTCCAGCCCCTGATGGGCATTCTTATGTAAAGTGTTCTGAGACTGAGGAGACAATGATGAGTGGTTTATATCTTTCCCCAGCCAAATCTGTCTACGTCGAACTACTATTTGCATAGGACATGACTGAATTTGCAACCAAATGCCTCATTTATTGGAAATTTACAAAACGTGCTTCAGTGGTGACAGCAGCTATGAATCTGGCTTAGTTTTCTAGGGATGCTGTAACAAAATCCCGTAAAGTAGGTAGATTAAATAGCAAGAATGTGCCATTAATCAGTTCTGGAGTCTAGATGTATGATATTGAGGTGTAAATGAGTTTGTACTTGTTTTTTTTTTTTAAACTTTTATTTTTATTTATTTATTTGCCTTGGTGTTTGCCTGGAACTGGAACTACAGACAGTTGTCAGCTGCCATGTGGGTGCTGGGAATTGAACCCTGGTCCTCTGGAAGAACAGTCAGTGCTCTTAACCGCTGAGCCATCTCTCCAGCCCCCATGAGTTTGTACTTGTAATGACTATGAAGGATAACCCATTCTGGGGTTCTTTCTGGAATTTGACCAGTCATCTACTGCATTATAGTAATTTCTATCCTCATTTCATATGCCATTCTCCCTGTGTGCATATTCATGGCTGAATATCCCCCCTTATAAGGATACCTGCATATTAGATTAGGAATCTGCCCCATTTCATTATGACCTCATAATAACTAACAGTATCTGCAAAGACTCTATCTACACATTAAACTCTGCTCACACATGGTGGGAATTAAGACTACAGTAGATGAATATCATGGGATACAACTCATCTCATAAAGAGTTCCATGTTAGGTACTTTTCTGCTATGACTAAGTACGTGAGCAACTTTAATGGATGAAGAATTAATTTTGGCTCATTTTTGAATCGTTATGATCTAAGATTGGCATGATACACTATTCTCTGAGCCAAGGGTGCAGTAAAGCACCATGGGAAAAATGTGTTGGATCAAAGCAGCTTGCCTAGTGGCAGTCAGAAAGCAGAGAGGTTTACAGGAAGAGGCTAGGACAAGACACACCTTTGAATCTTGCCCCCACCTCTACACAGTGACATCCTTCCTTCAATTAGCCTTACCTTCTGATTTTCACCATTACTGTACAATGCCATCATACCACAAATCTTCCACTTTGACTCTTCGGAATAGCCAAAGTTCTCATTCTCCAATCATTTTCCAGGGATTAGATCTTTGAGCTGTCCCTCAGCTTTCAACACATGAGTCTTTTGGGAGACAAACATTTTAAATAACAAAACTTAAAAAAAAAGTAAGGTACAAAGGAGAAAAGGTGATTAGCATGTCTCTCAAACATAATAGATGTTGGAGAGATATACAGTTTGCCAGTAGTAAATTAAAAAACTGGTATGACAATATCAAAAACATTAATAAAATAAATGTTAAAAAAAGAACTGTCAATGTAGGAGAAGGAAAGGAGCAGCATTATTGAGTATCTACAATTGTTTGGATCCTGTGAGGCTTTATGTCAAATCCTTTCATTTACAGTCACTTAGTCTTTGCTAAAACCTGCTTGTGAGTGTATCTCTGTGTTTTTTTAGACATAGAAGTGTGTGGCCAGCATCTAGAGCCACAGATACGCCAAGCTGAGATCTGAAGGACAGCTTTGCAGCTGCCAGGGGATAAGTTTGCTCCCTTCCAATGTAGTGCTATTCCCTGAGAACAAATGATGAGAAATGAAAGGCGGTGGAAGCCAGAAACCTTAGGATATTAGTATGCTGAGAGAGGCTACTGTGGACCTACGTAAACCTAGCCAGGGAGTTAGTACTGTGCTGAAACTGCAGAGTGCAAACAGGTAGCAACATTCTACCATTCTCCTAACAATGATAGGGTGATACTAGGGATGAATCTAAGTCCCAAATGGACTGTTGTCCATCCTCTATTACCTAGTCACCACCTTGTCTCCTACTGTGGAAAAACAATGAATCCACAAATGAATTATACAAAGAAGCTCCCACAGTTGTTTGATGAGATGCTTTAAACCTGACTCTCCTCACCTTTCCTCTGGACATTTAACACATTCAGTTCTCTCCCTCCATTTCCCTTTCTTCTCCACTCTTGATGCCACATCTAAGTCATGAAAATGGCGAATAAAATAAATTAGCTTAATTTCTGAAATTACATTACGGTTTTCTCTGCTCATGCCAGTTTGCCCAGATTAGCCCAGGCAGATGGCTGTGGAGTTTCATTGCTGGTGAGAAAAAGGGGTTCTTTCCAGAGATGCAGTACAAGTGTGGGGGATGTGGAGTAGTTGCCAAAAAGCTGTATGCTTGAGTTTTTGGGGGAACGAAAGTAGAGTCTCATATCAGGTTGACTCTGCCTTCTGAAGAGAGGGCTCTCTGAGAGCTAGAAGCAGCTGGTTCTGGAGAAAAAGATGGCTTGAAAAGAATCAGAGGCATTATGAGTCTTAAATTATTTAAGTTCCTCCTGTGGCAACGAACTGTAATTGCTTCCTATTTCTGTAAATATTAGCAGCTGTGAGCCTTCCAAGTGAGGCGCTAAGACAGTGCTCAGTATTTCATACTTAGGTTCTGTAATAATGTTAAATATTTGACCTTGGGCTGTCAGGGTGTACTCACTACCCATACTAGCCCTTCTGCTGGGGAGAACGGGTGCATTATTTTTAGCCTGCTCTGTAATAGCCTTAATAGACAGAGAATTGGCAAAGGGAATTGCAAACCACGGAGCAGCAATGTCTTGAGGAGGTTGCCTCTGTGTCTGTTGTCTTTTAGCTGTTTTCACACGTGTGACCCCACCTACAGCTGTGTTGGTAGATCCTTCATCAAATTGTCAAAAACTTGAAATCAGTTACCACTGTTTCCAAGCTACTTTATATTCCAGCCTTTCTGTCTCTAATCACCATTGATCTCTCTGCCTTGCATCCTGAGCTGTAGTCATACTGAATCTTTAACTTTCAGACCCATTATTGTCTCACTAGTCCCTTGTACTTGACATCTGTTTGTCTTCTTCTGGAACATACCCTGCTTTTCCTAATGCATCTCCATGTTAGTTTCTGGAGGTGACACCTGACCCCAGAGCCTTGCATGATCATCCACATCTAGCCTGCTCATGTCATTTTTTTAAAAAAATGACTCCATGGTTTTAGATGATTCCTCCATAAGAATAAACATTATATTATATTGTAGTAATGTATTTTGTGGTCTTCATTTGGTATGTATAGTGAACTCTCTGAAGATTACAAAAAACACATCAATGATATTGCAGTTTTAGATGTCTGCCTTTTGGGAAGATTTAGTTTATAGAAAATGCTTCATAGAACATCATGGTAGTAACTAGTCAATTTCACATTGGATTTAAGACCCATCCCACATGCTGAAACCTTACCTGGCATCATTATCAAGCCAAGAATTTGCAGCAAGATATGTGTTATGGGCCCTAGGAAAGAAGCTACTACTGTTATTCTGTTAAATAAATACATTATTAAAGTGATACCCATAGATTAATGCTCCTCTCAGTCATTAGTAGAGAGTCTTAGTTACAGTAGATGGTGATTAACACAGAAACTCACAAAAGAAACTGCTTCAGAGACTGAAAAATGTTAATCTATTTTACATCTCTTTATCCTGAGGCTGAAGGTGGCTGGGGAAAGAGTGTAAGAGCAAGAGGTGATGGATGACCACAAGGAAATAGTGACCTTTGGACACAGCTGGTCAGCTGCATGTGTGAACTCACAACTGCTGTAAAAGCATGCATAAGACCCATGCAAGCCCCAGCCAGAGCAGCATAGAGAGGGAGGTAGGCTTGAAGTCCCACTCCCATGGGAACTATTGACAACTGAGAACTGCTGGGAGACAGTTTTAAGAGTTTAGCCCCTGGTGAGCTGACCTCTTTCCAGCAGAAGGCCACACATGAAAGACTCTGGGATTTGCACTTGATGTCTGAAAAAAGAGAGAACACAAACTCGTAGGAAGGGAAGGGGCAGATCTGGGAGGAGCTGAGGGAATGTGGTAAATCTTATCAAAACACATTGTATAAAATTCTCAAGAAACTAACAATAATTTTAAAAGGGCAATGCTTCACAACTATTTGTTGAGCTAAGCTTCTCTGTTCATGTCTGTGTTGCTTCGGCTCAATACCAATAGGTAATTCCTAATTTTGGGAAGAAGAGGAGTTAAAATAACCCAGGAATGTGGAAAAACCTCACAGGCAATTTACTCTTCATCTTTGTTAACACATTTGCCTAGAACGGGTTTGTACCTAGTCTTAGTAGGTGAATCATGATTGGTGTAAGCCCTTTATGGCCAGCTCATTTCTTTCCTTGCCAGTGATTGGCTCAGGTGTAAGAACATGATCCAATCTTGGCCAATGAGACACAGTCAGAAGAATGAAGGATTTGGGAAATATTTTGTTTTTTATTAACAGGTCTGGTATATTGGTGTATGCTTGTTATGCTAGCCCTCAAGTTGCTGACAAAGGAGGATCTTGAATTGAAGACCAGCCTGAGCTACATAGTAAGATTTTGTACAAATGAACAAATAAATCACAGTAGCATAGGAAGGAACTGACTTAGGATCCTATCTTTTTGGTCCTTCTATTTTGGTGCTTTCATAAGATGAACAAAAATTCTCAATGTTTTGGCAAGTGTAGAGAAACATTCCCAATGGTGAAAGCAGCAGGCAAGCTTGACTTAGCAGGAGATGGCAAGTTCCTATACTCTGGATGATGCTGAATCAGACCGGGTACAAGTGGCCTTTTTGTGAGATAATCATAGGCATCTCATAATTTCAGTTGCCTTTGCTAGTCTCCTGTTACCTAAATCTGGAATCATCCCAATTGATAGAAACCTCGGGAGAGGAAAAGTGTTGATATGGATTTTTATGCTATTTTAAAAATAAAAGATTATGTCACCAAATGAATAAAGATGTACCATGCTGGGCCTGGGGGTGAATGAGCCCTTTCCTTAACTTTCCTGAATCTTATGTGATTTTGGACAAGGCTCTAATTCCTTTTATTTGCTAATCAGACAATTGATTATTAAACTACAATACATATGCTTGACGATTGCCTACTTTCTAATATGCCATAATGCTTGCTTAGAAAAACAGAGTTGAACTGAGTGGTCTCTGAGTATTTTATCTCAGTCTTTAAACTCTTGATCTACCCTCTAGTTTTGTCTTTGAAAAGACTTTCAGAAACTCCGAGAGCATAAAAAATTCCTGCACAATTTCCTCAGAAAATTTGCCTTCATTCCAAGCGTGTTTACCATTGGCCTTTTTCCTCATCCAAATTTCTTGCAGATCCCTGTCTGATAGAATTAAAAAGAGAAAAAAAACCCACAAGCATCTGTCTCTGGCAAGTGTGCTTGTGAGTCACATCTCCTCCTCTGCAAAGCCAGGCCTGGAAACCAACTGATTAAAAGCAGAACACAAAGAGGAGGCAGCCTGTTAAATTTATTTTAGGTCCAGCCCCACCCCCTGCCATTCCCATTTTCATTCCCCATGCACTTATTGATTTAGCTACCACATTATGACAGTTGTAATATATTTAGGTGCTCCTGTTCAGGCTTGCCTCTTAAATTTCCTTGCTGGAGAGAAGGGCATCCGTGGGTGGCTTTTTAAATGGTTTATCATAGTTCCACTTTGATTGGACAGTGCTTGTGATTGAGATGACCACAGTTCTACAAGTTGTGTATATGTATTCATGTTGGTATCAATGGTGGGTTGGGCAAAGCTATTTGATGAGGGACCATCTATGCGTAATGGAGGTGCCTGACAAAGTAATGGGCAGAGAAAATCACCACTCCCAATAGCACAAAGGATGATGAAGACAGGACTGGTGGCGGCTTGTCTGTTGAGTGTAATCATTTAGGGTTTAGTTGGTGTATTCATGCTCCCCCCTTTTTTATTTTCATTTTTGTTTATGTATATGTGTTTGTGACAGTAGACATCACCTGTGCATGGGTTCCCACAGAGTTCAGAAGAAGGAGTTAGATATCCTGGGGTGTAAGTTACAGGTAGCTATGAGCTGTCATATATGGGTGCTTCTCTGTAAGAGCAACTCACACTCCTAACTACTGAGCCAGCTCTCTAGTCATTACCGTTTTTTCTTTACCATGTGACTTCTTTCTCTTAGTCTATGATGGATTCTTTAGCTCCTGTCACCAAATCTGAGTTCTAACAATTAGGAAATACAAAGATTAATGAAATTGCATTGCCTTGTCTTTCAAACATAACTAGGAAACTGCACAAATCATTTCTGTTCCTGTTCTTCCCTGACTTGTTCCATAGCCATGCTGTCCTTTAAGGAAGCCTGGGAAATGGAATCTAACTTAGATAAAACTTTTATTATATGAAAGACAAGTATGGAGGGGATGATTAGAAATCTCAGGCCCAGGTTGAGGGTGGACTTGTGTCACCATGAGGATTAGCATCTGTGCAGCTCTCAGCTCCTTATGGAATAGTTCTGGCTGCAGCAGTCCGTCACTGTTCCCTTTTAGACTCTGTTTTATGCTTCTGTCTCTTCTGCTGACTCCTTTCCACTTCCAGAGGGCAGGAAAGGCTCTTCAGTCATAGACTCTTTCTTTAATGGGCTTAGATTAATGACATTTGTTATGGGCTAATAACATTTGAACAATTGTTTTTTTTTCCTCCTAAAGATCTGGGAAACAGATTGACAACTAAACATATACAATTGTCCCTTGGCATCCATAGGGGATTCTGTTGTATACTGAAAATTCATTGGTGATCAAATCTCTCATGTAAAATGCTGTGCTATTTGTGTATAATCTATGCAACCCCCCTCAACAAACCATCTCTAGATTACCTGCAATTTCTAACACAGTGCAAATGCTACATCAATAGCTGCTGTGGTGTATTGCTTAAGATAAGATGGTCATTAAAAAGGCTTGTACATATTCAGGACATATGCAGTCTTTTTTCTAGAATACTTTTGGTCTATGAACAAAAATGACAAGCTGTGTCAGAAGATGTGGAGCCTCTGGGTAAGGAGGGCTAACTGTGCATTCAAAATATTCTTCTGCAAATAGCAGAACCTCAGTCCTAGTTTGGAGAGAATCAAACAAAGACATTTAGAAAGGCAGCTGATTGCCTGGGGAGGGTGTGCTCTCCAGAGATGCTTGTGCCTTGTTAAGAAAAAGTCATCTACCTGCTTCTGGTCTCTGTTTAAGATTCCTAACACACAGGATCAGGTAGCTTGCTCATTGCATATTCTCCTGACACTTCCAGTGTCCCAGGAAGTTAAGGAGGAATGACATATTATTCGTTTCCTGACAACATGATCTAGGAATATTCCTCCAAAGAACAATTCTTGATTTGTACTTTATTTTGTCCTTTTAAGAGATGCACTACTAGGGAATTTAAAAGTTTAATATTTCATACTTGAGGGGTTTAGGTTCTATCTGTCCATTATTTTGGCTATGAATTGATGACATCTACTCACTCTCCAATGAATCTCCAACATGCCTCAATAAAGCTCTATGAGCAGAGGGATCTACGTTCTTTTTCCTATCACAGATGATTGGAAATTTTGTTAGTGCTTAGGATCAGTTTATGGGTAACTAATACTTGAGAGATAGTACCCTTTACTATACTTACAATTATTTCAGGAATGAAGACCATTGGTGAGATTTTATTTTCTTACTGTGTGGTGAAATCCACAGGACTTTTTCTTATAGAAATATAAGAAAAATTAGCAATAAGTTGATGTTGAGTGAGGAATGAATATTGAGTATCCAGCCCTTATTTTGCCACAAGATTCTCTTTTCTTTTAGTCCCCAGTTGATCAGGAGATGCACCAGTATTGTCTCTTCCACACACAGACAAGGCTCTTGATTTTCTAGCATTGTCTTCAATGTGGATAATGATTGTGATCTGTCTAATTGCCTTAATCTTGACATATTCTCTAAAAGGGGGGGTACTAGGCAATTAGGTGGGAAAGCAAAAGATATATTATTTTGTTTCAATATTTCTTAACCATCCATTCTGCCTAATTTTAGAACTATGAAATGTGAATTCTTGGGACCAAATAACTTGGGACCATATTCCATGTGGATGGAGAACTGAAAGGAATGCCAGACACAGACTCTTGAGAATAAGGAAGAAGTAAAAAAAATTTAAAAAGCAGCAAATTAAGTGGGCTGGAGTTAACGGATCATTGTATTCCTTCCTTTGTTTCACTTTTACTTCTTTCTTTCAAAAAATAGTTTTGTTGGATGCAGTGCCACATGCCTGAAATTGAAGTATTTGGGAGGTAACAGCAGAAGGATCAGGAGTTCAAAGCTAACCTTGGCTGCACAGCAAGTTTCAGGCCAGCCTGGACTATATAAAATTTTCTTTCAAGACACCAAAACATAAACCTACTAGCATATATTTATTATACAAAGTGGACAGGTCTCATAATGACAGTTTTATTTAAATATATCATGTTCCTTGATCATGTTCACTTCTGTTACCTTCTCTTTGCTCCTCTATACTCCTTTGAGGCCTACATTTCAAAATAGTCTCCCCTTTACAATCATGTTCTCTGTCTCTTTGTCTGTCCTTTTGAAGTTCAATATGCAAGAGAAAAGATGCACTATTTATTTTCTAAGGTTCATTTCATGTAATATGATGGTCTACCAGTTATATCTATTTTCTTGCAAGAGTTCTGTCTGATTTTCTAAGACTAGCTATGTATTTATTTCTATATAGTCCTTTATGTATCTGTCACATCTAACATCTATCTATCTATTTATCTATCTGTCTGTCTGTCTGTCTGTCTATCTATCTATCTATCTATCTATCTATCTATCTACCTATCAACTTATCTGTCTTCTTACTATCTTATCTAATCAAAGGGATAATTCCCCGAGTATACATGCCTCAAAACCTTCTAGAATTCTCTTCCTTATTTAACCAAAGTAAATGGGGAAGGTGTAAAATGTGAGATTAGATGGCCAACGTGGGATTGATGGCAGTACAGATTTATTGATCCATTTTGTTCTTGAGGGACTAGCAGTCTTTGTAGTATCAGCACACTTCTGCAGCAGAAATCTGAAGATCATCTTGTTCAACTGCTTTATTTTACACATGATGTGAACTTTGAAGTCCAGAGATAAGTGACTTGCCAGAGGCCATTCAAATAAATTGCTATGTTGTTTCACTTTTCAGACAGGGACAGTAAATGTTTTATTGAAAAAATCATATACATCTAGAGAGTAGGAAAAAAATCTCAAATAGATTAGTTTCTTGTAACCAGCTTCAAGATGGGATCATTACCAAACTATATCTAAACCATCCCTGCTATGTGCCTCCTTATTACAAAAGAAGACACAATTCCACTTAAGAATAGCTTAAGTTTTCCTAGCTTTGAAGTTGTTGTTGTTGTTTTTTTAAATCAACAATTATACAGAACACCCATTTATTTTGGCATAGTTCCATTCAGTGCAAGTTTATGAAATTAATTTTTTGAGTTGCACTATCTGTTTTATTTTGGTTGGTTTGTTTTCAATGATGGGAGAGACTAGTGCTACTTTTCATTATCCTGACTACTCTTCTCTGGACAGTAGCCTTTCTTTAAAACCAAATTCTAAGCTATAGTGGGATTTGACCCATTGAGGTAACCACTGGGAATGAGCAGAATCTGCTGCTGGTGCTATAGCAATGCCTTTCTTTTCTGGCCTGATTTTCTCCAGTTGAACAAAGGTCAGAGGGCATAGCTTGCCTTCCTTTTTCTTCTCTATTCTGGTGGCCTTTTGTTGCTTAGAATTTATTTGGAGTTTCACATTTTGAACAATTCTTGTTCAAGTGGATTTTCTGGAGCACTGATATTCCTTGGTTATTCTTCCCAGATCCTCTGCAAGAATCCAGATGGTTCTTGCATTTTTAGTGAGAGAATACATGCCATCTTGCATAATCTGATTGTCTAAAACTGCCCACATGCTTCCCATCTGAAGAAGGGTTGTCTGCCAAAGGTGTCAGGTTATCTTTCATATGGCTTTAAAAAAGTAGGTATTTCATCCCCAAACCTTGACATCAAAGAGGTTTTCTCCCTGGTGACTAAATCCAACAGTCAGTCCTTCAGCTCTTTATTAAAAATACAATCTGAAAAAAGTCTAATTATTTATCTGCCAGTAGTTTCTCTCATGGTAAAATAAGCCTTAAGTGTTTACAATCAACTTAGCTAGATTTTAGCCAATTTACTTATTTAACTAAGTATTAAAAAAATCCATATCACACCTTGTAAGTTCTTCTAAACTCTTTTTGTTTCCATTGATTTTGATTAAACAGGTAATTGGCAGATGATCAATACACATAGCTCTGGTGAGTTGCTTTCACTGAGCCTCATACACTGGGCTCTGAGAAAGGGGAGACAGAGGTTTGCTGACATGCCAATCTATCTTCAGTGAATGCAAGCTGGCTAATAAATATTTAATGGACAGTTGTTTGCAGTTTAATAGAATTAGATAATTCTATTAGAATCCTGTTTGGAGACCTACAGGTATCATATATCACAGCTGAAGACATACTTAATAATGTAAGCTAAGTGCCTAGTAATTAGAGAAACAGTCAAATTAAGCAGAGACTTTTGGTCTTAAACCATTTGGAAATTGTGTGTGTGTGTGTGTGTGTGTGTGTGTGTGAGAGAGAGAGAGAGAGAGAGAGAGAGAGAGAGAGAGAGAGAGAGAGAGAGAGAGGGTTTTAGACTATAAACTGTCACTCAGATTAGCCAACACAGCAAGTCTGGGCCAAGGCTTAAATGTGATAACAAAGCACAAGGCCCCTGGGGTTTATTTAATATCTCATCCTCTCAGTTAATGAGATGGAAAATAGTTCACTGTTTATCTACAGTAGATTGAGCAGATGTTGCCAATTCCACTTTATGGAATGTAATCTTGGTGAGATTGTCTTCTGCCCATTACCTTTCACAGCCTCCGTATCTCCTGCATGCTGCTTGTTTGGGGTGTATGGCTTGCTTCTCCCATGTCTCTGGACAAGAGGGAAACATTTCTATGGAGAAACATAGTGATATTTTCAAGTTCCTAACACACAGGCAGATTTGGTATAGCAAAGCTGGCTGATTGACAAAGATCAGTGATGAGCTTGGGGTTTTCCAAGGTAAAGGCTGTTGACTGTAAGAAACATTCATTAAATTGCTGTTTATCAGACCCTTTAACTATGGGATTTTATCTTCTGCTTTTAAATTTTCATAATTTACTAGTTTATTTTGTGATGATTACATTGAGTTTATAAAATTAGTATGATTCTTTTTTTGATTGATAATTTCTGCTATCCAGAACATGATTTTTATTGAATCCTTTCCTAGTATCAGGAAAAGATATCAAATTTACAAATGAGAAATCAGTTTAGATTTAGTTAAAGAAATAAAGCATTTTAGGGAGCCATCTATGGAACCCATAGGAATTGTCTGCCTGTAGTAGAATGGGCTGATAGTCAGATGATTACATAGAGCTAAATTATTCAGACAAAAATGCTGGGACAGTGTGAGCCTTACCAGTGAATTACTGTGCATGGATGGTAAAGTTTACATCTGTGAGTCTTAATATCTTGAGATAGCTGTGCCATTCCCACCATGACGCCTCCATCCTAGGCAAGAGCTAGCAGAAAGGGACTTTTCTCCTTTTTAGAAGTTTCCAAGAGATATTTTCTTTTTGTTTGTGATAAATGTGTCACATTCGTTCCTCTATGTGTGATAGTCTCTGAAATAGTGAATTTTTTCCCCTCTGGGCAGGTAGTGAAAATAGAGCAAATGGAAATTGTTGAGTGGGTCAACTACATGATTTCCTATCTTCTGTAAGGAAACACTCTCAGTTTCCAGTAAATACTAACGTACAGCTTCCTACAGAGCATGGGATGTTAAGGTTTCTTTAGGATTGGTCTTTTAAATGCCAATTATGAAGGATTGCATATGGCTCACTAGAAGATTTCTTAAATTACGCTGCATTAAGGATAAAAGAAACAAGGCAAGTATCAGAGACGCCAGAGGAAGGCAGGAGCCACAGCTAATATATGACAACTGGATGTTCTCTTCATCTTTCTGGGTTTGTGATACCTCACTCAGGAGGATATTCTCCAAATCCATCCATTTGCCTGCAAATTTTAGGATATCATTTTTTCTTACTGCTGAGTAGTACTCCATTGTGTAGATGTACCACAGTTTGTTAATCCATTCTTTGCTTGAGGGGCATCTAGGTGGTTTCCAGGTTCTTGCTATTAAAAATAACGCAGCTATTAACATAGTTGAGCTAATGCCTTTGGAGTGCGAATGTCCTTCTTTAGGGTATGCACCCAGAAGTGGTATTGCTGGATCCTTGGGGAGATTGATTCTCAATTTTCTGAGAAACCACCATACTGCATTCCAGAGTACCTGAACAAGCTTACACTTCCACCAACAATGGAGGAGTGTTCCCCTTGCCCCCCAGCCTCTCCAGCATAGGCTGTCATCAGTGTCTTTTATCTTAGCCAATCTGAAAGATGACAGGTGATATCTCAAAGCTGTTTTGATTTGCATTTCTCTGATGGCTAAAGAAGTTGAGCACTTTTTCAAGTGCCTTTCAGCCATTTGTAATTCTTCTGCTGAGAATTCCCTTTTTAGATCTGAACCCCATTTTTTGATTGGTCTCTAGCTTCTTGAGTTTTTTATATATTTTAGAAATCAGTCCTCTATCACTTGTAGGGTTGGTAAAAATCTTTTCCCATTCTGTAGGCTGTCATTTTGTCCTAATGACAGTATCCTTGGCTTTACAGAAGCTTCTCAGTTTCAGGAGGTCCTACTTATTGATTGTTGTTCTTACTGTCTTTGCCACTGGTGTTATATTTAGGAAGTCGTTGCCGGTGCCAATTCATTGGAGGTTATATCCCACTTTCTTTTCTATCAAGTTCAAAGTGGCTGGGTTTATGTTGAAGTCTTTGATCCACTTGGATTTGAGTTTTGTGCAGGGTGACAGGCTTGGATCTATTTGCATTTTTCTACACACTACCATCCAGCTATGCCAACACCATTTGTTAAAGATCTATCTTTTTTCCATTGAATATTTTGGGCCTCTTTGTCAAAGATCAGTTGTTCATAGGTTTTTGGGATAATGCCCAGATCCTCAGTTTGATTCCATTGATCCACAAGTCTGTTTTTATGCCAGTACCAGGCTGTTTTTGTTACTGTAACTCTATAGTATAATTTGAAGTTGGGGATGGTGATGCCTCCTGAGGTTCTCTTGCTGAGCAAAATTGTTTTGCCAACCCTGGCTTTTCTTTTATCCCAAATGAGCTTGAGTATTGTTCTTACAAGGTGTGTAAAAAATTGTGTTTGGATTTTGATGGGAATTGCATTGATTTTGTAGATTGCTTTTGGTAAGATTGCCATTTTTACTTTGCTGATCCCATCTATCCAGGAATATGGGAAATGTTTCCATTTTCTGATATCCTCTTCAATTTCATTCCTCAGTAATTAAAAGTTTTTTGTCAAACAAATCTCTTACTTCTTTGCTTATTTTACCAGATGTTATTTAAGGCTATTTGCAGCTATTATAAAGAGTGATGTTTCCCTTATTTCTTTTTCAGCCTGTTTGTCTTTAGTGTATAAGGAGCACTACTGATTTCTTTGAGTTAATCTTGTATCCTGCTACATTGCTGAAGGTGTTTATCAGCTGTAGAAGTTCCCTGGTAGAATTTTGGGGGTCACTTATGTATACAACCATATCATCTGTAAATAGAGATAGTTTGACTTCTTCTTTTCCAATTTGTATTCCCTTAATCTCCTTTCATTTTCTTATTGCTTTAATTAAAACTTCGAGAATTATATTGACTAGATAAGGTGATGGGACATCCTTGTCTCATTCCTGATTTTAGTGGGATTGCTTTGAGTTTCTCTCCATTTAGTTTGATGTTGGCTGTTGTCTTCTTGTAAATCGCCTTTTTTATACTTAGAAATTTTTTTTTGTATTGCTGATCCCTCCAGGACTTTTATCATAAAGGAGTGCTGGATTTTGTCAAAGGCATTTTTAGTATCTAAGGAGACAATTATGTGGTTTTTTCCCTTCAATTTGTTTTGTGATGAATGACATTTATAGTTTTTCATATGTCAAATCATCCTTGCATTTCTGGGATGAAGCCCACTTGATCATGGTGGATGACTTTTTTTTGATATGTTGTTGTAATTGGTTTGCCAGAATTTTGTTGAATATTTTGGCATCGATGTTCATGAGGGAGATTGGTCTGTAGGTCTCTTTCTTAGTTGCATATTTGAATGGCTTGGGTATCAGGGTGATTTTTAGCCTGACAAAAGGAGTTTGGCAGCGTTCCATCAGTTTCTACTGTATGGAACAATTTGTTGTATATTGGTATTAGTTCTTTTTTGAATGTCTGGTAGAATTCTGCAGTAAAACCATCTGGTCCTGAACTTTTTTTTATTTGGGGGGACTTTTAATAACAGCTTCAATTTTTTCTGGTGTTATAAATCTGTTTGGGTCTTTAATCTGTTCTTGATTTAATTTTGGTAATTGGTAACTGTCCAGAAAGCTGTCCATTTCTTTTAGGTTTTCCATTTTAATGGAGTATAGATTTTTAAAGTATGACCTGATAATTCTCCTGAATTTCTGGATGTCTGTCATTATGTCTCCCTTTTCATTTCTGATTCTGTTAATTTGAATACTCTCTCTCTCTCTTTTGGTTAGTTTAGATAAGAGTTTGTATATCTTGTTGACTTTCTCAAAGAACCAACTTTTTGATTCATTGATTCTTTCTATTGTTTTCTTTGTTTCTATTGTACTGATTTTAGCCCTAAGTTTGATTATTTCCTGTAGTCTACTCCTTCTAGGTGAGTTTGCTTCTAATTGTCCTAAAGCCTTCAGCTGAGTTGTTAGGTCTCTTGTGTGAGATTTCTCTTGGTTTTTCATATAGGCATCTAACGCTATGAGTTTTCCTCTTAACACTGCTTTCATTGTTTCCCAAAAGTTTGGGTACTTTGTGGCTTCATTTTCATTGAATTCTAGAAAGTCTTTTATTTCTTTTTTAATTTCTTCCTTGACCCAGATGTGGTTCAGCTGAGTGATGTTTAGTTTCCATGAGTTGGTAGGCTTTCTTTGATTTTTGATGTTGTTGAATTCTAACTTTAGGCCATGGTGGTCTGATATGATACAAGGGGTTATTCCCATTTTTTGTGTCTATTGATATTTGCTTTATGACAAAATATGTGGTCAATTGTAGAAAAAGCTCCATGTGGTTCTGATAAATATGTGTATTCCTTTGTTTTTGGATAGAAGCTTCTGTAAATATCTATTAAGTCCATTTGCATCATAACATCTGTTAGATCCCTTGTTTCTTTGTTGAGTCTTTGTCTGGTTCATCTATCCAAGGGTGAAAGTGGGATATTGAACTCTCCCGCTATTAGATGTGATATTTGATGTGGGGTTTAAGCTTTAGTAGTGTTTCTTTTACATATAAGGTGCCTTTCTATTAGGCATAAATATTCAGGATTGAGATCTCATCTTGGTTGATTTTTCCTGAGATGAATCAGTAATGTCTGTCCTGGTATCTTTTGATAGATTTTAGTTGGAAGTCTACTTTGTTGGATATTAGGATAGCAACATCAGCTTGTTTTTTAGGGCCATTTGATTGGAAAGTCTTTTCCCAACCCTTTACTCTGAGCCTGTGTTTGTCTTTGGAGTTGAGGTGTGTTTCTTGTATGCAGCAGAAAGTTGGCTTCTGTTTTTGTATCCATCGTGTTAGGGTGTATTTTTTTTATAGGTGAATTGAATCCATTGATATTAAGGGATATTAATGACCAGTGATTATTATTTCCTGTTATTTTTGGTGGTAGCTTGTGTGTATTTCCTTTCTTTGGGATTTTCTTCTGTGGGATTATCAATTGTTTGTGGTTTCATGGGTGTAGCTGTGTTCCTTAGGTTGGATTTTTCCCTCTTGTGCTTTCTGTAGTGATGGATTTGTGAATAGGTGTTGTTTTAATTTGTTTTTGTCATGAAATATCTTGCTTACTCCACCTAGGGTGACTGATAGTTTTGCTGGGTATAATATTCTGGGTTGTCAGCCATGCTCTTTTAGTGTCTGTATAACTTCTGAGCAGAATCTTCTTGCCTTCATTGTTTCCATTGAGTAGTCTAGCATTATTCTGATACCTCTGCCTTTATAGGTAAGTTCGCCCTTTTCCTTTAAAGCTCTTAATGTTTTCCTTTGTTCTGTATTTTTTGTGGCTTAATTATTATGTGGCAAGCAGACTTTTTTGGAGTGTTTAATCTATTTGGTGTTCTATAAGCTTCTTGTATCTCTATAGGCATTTCCTTCTTTAGGTTGGGCAAGTTTTCTTCTATGATTTTATTGAATACATTATCTGTGTCTTTGAGCTTGTATTCTTCTCCTTCTTCTATTTCTATTATTTTCAGGTTTGGTCTTTTCATAGTGTTCCAAATTTCTTGAACATTTTGTGTTATGTCTTTTTTGGTTTTGGTGTTTTCTTTCAGTGATTTATCTATTTCCACTATTGAATTTTCTATTTCAGAGTTTCTCTCTTCCATCTCTTAGATTCTGTTGGTTATCCTTGTATCTGTAGTTCTAGATCATTTCTTCATATTTTCTGTTTTCTCCTTTGTCTTGATTTGTGCCTTCTTTATTGTTTCTATTTCAATTTTTAGTTCCTGGAATTATTCTTTCATTTATTGGATTTCTCTTTCTTGATTTTCTTTGTTTTCTTTCAGGGATTTGTTTATTCCTTCCAAATTTTTTGTTTATATTTTCTTGTATTTCTTTAAGGGAATTTTTCATATCCTCTCTTAAGGCTTCTGTAATCTTCATAGAGGTGTTTGTATTATTGTTTTCTTCTGTTTTCTCTTTATTGCTCTGTCCACGTCTTGGTGTCGTAGAGCACCTTCTGGTGTTGCCTTGTTGTTCTGTGTATTGTTATTTTGTTATATGTATTCTTGCACTGGTGTCTGCACATTGCTTCCTTGGTTCACTCTTAGTCAGGTCTTAGTGGAATCTTAGTCAATTGTGGCTGCAGAGGTTGTGTGTCTCTTGTCTGCTCTGAACATGCAGTCTGCATAATTTTTTACTCTGGACAGGACACAGAATCCATGCTATCTGAAGAAGTCCCTATGTTACTCTGCTCTCCCACTCTGCTCTAGACCTGGACTCCTTGCAGGCTGAAGACATCTGACTCTCATTCTGCTCTGGCCACCATGGGCTCCCACAGTTCAAAGAGAAATCCATCCTTCTGTCAGTGAAAACATTTTATTGGAGTACATTTTCAGAGGTTTAGTCCATTATCATGGTGCAGAGCATGGTAATGTGCAGGCAGACATGGTGCTGGAGAAGCAGCTGCTACCTGTTTATAAATAGGCAACATGAAGTAGACTGTATTGCTAGGCATGGCTTGAGTATATATGAGTCCTCAAAGCCCGCCTCCACAGTGACAAACTTCCTCCAATAATACCAGACCTATTCCAATAAAGCCACACCTCCTAATAGTGCCACTCCCTTTCTTCCAAACCAGCACATCTCTGCTCCTCCTGTTCTTTCTCTTTTTTTCTTCTTCTTTCTTCTGTTCTTCTGAATTAACCTAGTTACATGATCTGTGCATGTTCCTTTTCTTTGTTACCTATCATTAAGTGGGGTCTGTTTAAAAAGGATACCTTTAAAGAAATTAGTGAAGCACGTGACTCAATAGGAAGGGAAAGAGGACAATATGACAGGCAGGCAGAGAAAGGTCTTAACTGACTGTCACTTCTCAGGGTGCTATGTAGCTATTTCCTGTAGACCAGCTCATAAAACTCAAAAGAAACTTATGAGACCCAGGACATTCACAAGGTTTCTCATGCAGGAAATGTACGCAAAAAACTAAACCCTGATGGACAGCACCATCTTCTTGCCAACATGTTGAGCAGGCAACTGTAGTGATGATGATGTAGTTTGTAAGTTGTCATCCACACTGGAATGGGACATTTTGGTGATGGAGTTGTCTTCAAATCATGTTTCTCTGAGGAAAACTTTACCCACATTCCTATAATCAACCCCAATAAGTTCACTGGCCCATTAAACTGAATACGGACAGAATTGTTTCTTTCCTGTTGATGCATAATTGATATTATCTGGAATGCCCAGGTGTTTGTACTCATTTCCCTAGAGAAACGAACACAACAGTGAGAAAGCATGGCCATATGTGTGAAAGGGGTATGTAAGGAGTAAATTTATATAAAGTTTCCAGAGAAATCCCATAACCATAGGGCAGAGAAAACACCTAGGTCACAGCCCCACAGATGTAAATAAAACTATGGAGAGAGACTAAGAAGGAGCAGAGCAGTTGAACGGCAGCCTGCAAGCTCCTTTGCAAGTTGTACACACTCCTTGATACAATGTGTTGACTTTGTATAGAAAAGCTGGTATGTTGCTGTCCATTCGAGAGACACTGGTCCGCAATGAAAGCGGAACAGCAGGAGCTGGGCAGTGTAGAAGGCTCTTTGATTTTGAACTTCTTTTGTTGCTTTCCTTTTGAGCTTTCTTGGTTCTGTGGTTTGGAGCTCCACAGAACTAGAAAAGTTCAGAAACTTGAAAGGGATAAAGCCCTTTCCTCCCCAGGGCAGGCTCCTCCGCTTTTATCTTGTCTCAGGTGCTCATGGCTCACAGAGATGGCTGAATGGAACTATCTGCAGCCTCTGGGTGGCTAGGAGTCCTTCTGAGATGTTATGTTCTGGAAATAATGGAGTCTTGTCACTACAGGCTGTTAACACGTACCTTTCCATTGTCGAAGAAAGATGCCCAGCAGATGGCTTCCAGGGGAAACTCAGGCTTGAGGACCTTGTGGGGAGCTTGCTCTGTGAAAGGAAAACAGAAATTCCAGGCTCTTTCATCTAAAACTAGTTTTGCTTTTTTTTTTTTTTTAAAAAAAAAAAGAAAATTATTTTCTTCCCCAGAAAGTTATTTATTTTTACCTTTGTGAGGAGTTTAAAGTAAATGTTTGTAAGGAGCCATCAGGTACAGTTTTCAGGTAAGTGCTGTGAGAACAAGTCATGCTGTCTTCTTTGGAGGATGGAGATAGTTAATGTCTCGGCCTCTACACAAGAGTGTAGATGTGTTGCTTTCTGAAATTTCTGTGTATCATTTCACCTTGACTTCTAGGGTGGGTAAATACACAAAATAACCTCTAATATTTTACATTTGACATTACTATTTGATTCTGGCATTCTGTCCAGCTAGGCCCCGAGGTGACACCTAAAACATAGTCAGAGCATTCCAGAAAGTCTGTCTTCATCAACTGAGATTTCTGCCTCAATAAAAATAATTGTGCCTCGGGCAAAAATCTTTTCTTTATGTGATCCCCAGATCCCATTTTATCAAAGACTCCAAAGACCAGATACTCACTGTTTACTTCCATTCTAAAAAAAGAGAATTTGAAATTTCACTGCAAGTTTTAAATTTGCCTGAGATTCAAGGGCTGTGGAAAGGGGAAGAGAGAAAGAAGACAAGATGTTTCATTTTCTGTCAGGTGCTTTTTGTCTGCTGAGCTGATTATGAAAAAAAGTTAGTTTAGCAAATCAATTATAGTTAGAGAGACAGGGTACAATAGTAATGGCCGAGACAAGCTTCATTAGGCATTTGTGAGTGTGGCTTTTTTCTTCTCAAAGGTCTGCGTGGGTCACTGGAATAGCTGTGAATTTCGGTCAAGGACCCGAATAAGCAGGGGAAGGCTCATTTATCATCGGAGAAGGGGGAGACAACAGTCTTCACTCCATGTGACTCCAGCTGTGAAGAGAACAGCTCATTTTGTTTGGTCTAGGTGATGATTTGAGAGTTTCATCAATAAAATCACCGATACACTTTGCAGAACAGCAATCTATCTGCATGTCAGTGTGTGTGAGTTTCTGTGTGCTTTGTGTGTGTGTGCGCTCATTCACATGTGCCTGGCACATTCAAAAAAATGATAAAGGAGGGAAAAAATAACAACCTTTAATATTTAGCATATTTCAATATGATTTCCCACTCCCCACGTGCTGATGTGCGGGACACATCTCGCCTCCAGCTGCTTCGTCATTGTCCCTGATGGTTAGCGTACGGAGCTTGTTTCACAGCGATATTGCTCAATTGTGCTTTGGTTGCCCACTGTGCAACTCATATAACGAAACCCAGAGGATTCTTTAGAGGAAGGAGTGATTAGCAGGAAGAAATGGACTGAACAGTCTGTCATCAATCACTTTTCTTTATTTTCAAGAGCTTGTCTCTTGAAACTTAATCATTTTGAAGACTCTGAAGTTGTCGGCGATTTCCCGGGTTCTTACTAAGCCAACACACATTCAGCACTTAAAAAGCAAAAGATGCTGCGCTAACCTTTCTCTTCTCTGGTTTTCATTTAATCCCCACTACACATGGGGTTCTAGTAACACTTCCTGCATTAGTGTGGGCTGACTACTCTGACAGAGAGGTCTGGAAGAAATAATGGCAGATATCACCGACATTTCTTCCTTGCCCACAGAATAGGATTTTGTCAATGTAAAGACTTATAGGGAGGTGGCCTGTACTTGTTTAGTTACTCCGGTTTGTAGACAGAAATAAACTTTTCTATCTTCAACAAAAATCTGAGACTGCTTTAGAGGCTAGTCCCCCTTTTAGATCGTTGTGAAGTATAAAGAATACAGATAGAGTACTTCATGGGAGGTTTGTGGAGCTGACTTGGAAGTTAAGATCTGTTTTGCTCATGTTCTATTGGCTGAATTTAGCCGCATGGCCAACAAATAATGGCAATATTTACTAAGAAATGAAGCATCTAGCTAGCCATTTCCCAATATAGCGTTACCCTAAGGGGGAAATACAACAGGATTTTACAATTTGTTAATCCTTGTCCTGGCCAGTTGTTATAGCTGCCTCATATATAGGCGTGTCTTTTTTTTTTTTTTTCCCCTCATACTGCTCTTTAAGAAATGCAACTGGAGTCCTATTCAGTTAGCATCAGAGTCAAACCTCACTTTCTAGTTAATGTGTGTGGTCCTATGCTAAAGGTATGTGGTTGGATGTGATTCTGCCTTACAACATAGTGACTGAACGATGAGTTGTTATCACATTTATCCAGTAAACAATGACACAGTAATCTCATAGAAGAACCTCATGTGGAAAATGAAAAACATGAGGTATCTGTAGGAGTCATTGATCCACAGCAGTGATAAAATAGCCCCAGCCCAGAACAGATTTTTAGAAAAAGCTGTTATGGACATTTGAATAGGAGGCCTCTGTACATACATAAATGCAGGTATGAAAAAGTCATATTACACACTAAATCTTTAAGTGTTCCTGTGTAAATGTCATCTTTCAGATTTATACCCATATGTGAAGAGAGGGCATGTGAAAAATTGTAAAACCAGACTTGTCATCAAGTCCCCTAGATCTTTAGTGCATTTAGACATTTTATTATTTGAAATAAAACAAAAATTGGGAAAAGTTTCTAAACAGAAATTATATAAAATGAACACGAGTGCAATCATCAAGCAGACTGAGGCATAATATTTTCTTTGCCAGAAGCAACCCGCCTCTTCCTCTTCATGACCATATTACCACGTACAGTGCCTACTCTCCTAACTTAAAGGAGCTCATCTTCTTTTGTTCCTTTATGATTTTACCACCTAAGCATATGTTCCTACCATAAATGCTTTAAATCTGTCTAGTTTCAAATTTTATATGAATAGAATTAAACTGTACATTTTTTGGCATCTTAGATTTTCTTTTTTGCTAGGCAATTTTTGAAATTGACTTATTTTTATTCATTGTCTAGAAGTGTTTATATTTTATTCTAGCTGGTTAAAATTTTAAGTTCTATGTTTTCAGCAAATATATTCGATTCTAAAGTATGGTTATGTCCCAAACTAATCAGTAGTGATTATTCTGTAGTATTATGTATAAGACATTGATTTTGGGGACTCCCTAATGCTTATTAAAAAGTATTTTATTTGTTATCATGTGTGTATGTATAAATGTGTGGTACTATGTTGTATGTACAGAGTTCAGAGAATAACTTTCAAGAGTCATATTTTCCCCCACAGTGGGTCCTGTTTGGACTTATGTTGTCAGTATTGCTTGAGGAATAGTTTTACCTACTGGATCATCTTGTTGACTGCCTTTGCTCCACTTTAGGGGAAAGAGAGAGAGAGAGAGAGAGAGAACGCATGACATGGCTAGAGGATAACCTCTGGTGTCATCTTTGAGAATGCTGTCTATTTTCTTTGTGACAGAGTCTCTCATTAGCTTAGAGCTCTCCAGTGATCTAGGTTGGATGACTGTTGAGCTCCAGGGACCTATTGATTGATCTGTTTCCACCTCCCTAGCACTGGAATCACAAGTGTATGCCACTATATCTGGCATTGGTACATAGACTCTGGGATTTGAACTCAGGTCCCATGTGCTCAATGAACCATTTTAACCACCCTATTATGCTTTTAAAACAATTTTATGTAGTTACAACAATAAGAAATTACATAAATTTAAGTACACAGTTGGATGGAAATTTGCAGATGTGTTCTTATTATCAGCATCAAAGTTTAGTACAGACTTTCTGGGCCCCAAGACTCTTTCTCATGCCTTTCACACACTACTTCTATGTATGTCTATGCACATACTTCAAAACATCTACAATTCTGATCTTTTGTCATTGCAAACTAGTTTTTTTCTTTTCTTTTCTTTTCTTTCTTTCTTTTTTTTTTTAATTCCAGGTAAGTAAACCACATGATAAATAATTCTCTTTTGTGTCTGTCATTATAATGTGGAATTTACCAATACAGATTAGAGTTACATTCATGTGGTGGTGATTATGGTAGTTTGTTCTTTCAAATTGCCATTTCACTTAAAAATTTTTCATTATATAAGTATAACTTGATTTGATTGTTCTGTGTTATGATGGCTAAAACTGCTTGCATGTGTCTGTGTTGAGATATATACAAATGATTTAGAAATAGATATTGGATTTTTGAATAACAGGGAAACTATAATTTATATTTATTAAAAACTGTCAAATAGCCCTGAAAAATGTTTTTGACAATCTCCACCCCAACTGGCAGTGCCTGGTATCCTACTTGCTTCCTGTCATCATCAACACATGTCATTAGTCTTTAAGAAAATCTTAGCCAGGGTTTGGAAAACATTCTCTGACACTGAACCAGAAATAAATTGTTTTGGCTTTACACATTCTTAGCCTCTATTACAGCTATTCAATTTTGTCATGTGGTACAGAAGCAGCCATGGGCAGCACATGATCAAGTGGACATGACTGCATCTGCCAACTGCTGTTCCTTCTGTCATGTTTGTATTCCTGCCCATATTAGGTACTTTTCTTGTAGCTGTAACACAGTATCTAACAAAAGCACTGTGAGCTGGAAAGGGTTATCTTGGCTCATAGTTTGAAGGCACAGTCCATTGTGCCAGGGATCATGGTTGCAGGAATGGGAGGCAGCGGTCACATTGTATCCACAACTGATGCTCCACATCTTTTCTCCTTTAAAACCAGTTTTTGAAATTAAAATATAATTATATTATTTCCTCTTTGCTTTTCCTCCTTCCAACCTCCCCTTGCTCTTCATTGTCTCTGGCCTCTTTTTCTTTTTTTTTAAACTTTATTTATTTACTTATTTGCCTTGGTGTTTGCCTGGAACTGGAACTACAGACAGTTGTTAGCTGCCATGTGGGTGCTGGGAATCGAACCCGGGTCTTCTGGAAGAGCAGACGGTGCTCTTTACTGCTGAGCCATCTCTCCAGCCCCGCCTCTTTTTCTTTAATCGTTGATATAACTAAATAAATGCAATCTTCAGGAATGACCACTTGATATTGGATAATTAGTTGGGAGATTTTCCCCTGGAAATACTGTTTTCCTTTGTTCTCAGCATTCCTTAGTTGCCTGTAGCTTTGTGTTTAGTGTTTGGGATTCACCAGAGTTCTTCTTTCCAAGTTAGCATGTCTGTTGGTGTCATCTTTGTTCAAGTATTGTTTAGGGAGAAGCCATGTTACAGGGACTTCATTGGTGTAGCTTCCCTTACATTTCTAGGAGATACAATCTCACAGAAAAACTCCCGTTCCTATGAATCTTACATTCTTTCTGTCTTTTTTTTTGTGATGTTTCCTGAGCCTCAGGTACAGGAGTTGTGTTGTCGATGAATTAGTTGGAGGTGGGCACCAGAGTCACTTGTTCTCTGCAGTTTGATAAGTCATGGTCTGTAATGGCCTTTGTTACAAAGACAAGTTTCTTTGTTGAGTGGTGGGACCTGTGTTTAATCTGTTAATATAAGATAAATATTTAGAATGTAGTTAGGAATTACATTGGTTTAGTGAAGTAGTAGTTGTAGGTTTTCCTACAAGATCCAGGACCACACTAGTATTGGGTAGCTGACTGGGTTTCTAGTAGCAGGCATGATTCTCCTCTTTTCAGTAGGCCTTAAGTCTAATTAGAGAGCTGTTGGTTACTGCTGATATATGAGTGACAGTATTGCATCCTTAGGGTTGTTGTGCCATGCTGGTTGTTGTGAATTCATAGACATTATAGCTGGGTAGGACTATTGGTGCCTTCCTTTATCTACAGGTTTGCATGATACTGTTTGGGACCCTGTAAAATAGTCCTCAGTGATGGTTTTCTTCTTTTAATTTTGTATAGTTCACAACTCATGGGATCATGCCACACTTATCTAGGACATGTCTTTTTTATTCACTTAACCTCTGAAAATACCCTTTTAGAAATTCTCAGAGGTGTGCTTGGCTGTGTAGATTTTACATGCTATGAATTAGTACCTGACTGTGGCATGCTAGGAGTCTCACACAATCTTTGCAGTTCTTTAGTTCTCATATAAATTGTTTTTGGGGGATAGCTCTCATTTTATTTATAGGGATATATTTAAGCGTTGTCTTTAACAATATATTAAAGTTGCTTTGAAAGTGGAGAGCACACCAGCTGTCCTCTGGAACTTCATTAATTTCTCACAGGCAATCTCCCAGTTTTGTGATGTCTCCAGAAAGTTACAACCATACCTGCCTTTATTTGGGGCTTCTGCTATCTTTGGCCCCCTCTCTTGTCTGCATGGAGCCCAGGGTGTCTCAGTTTGTTGGGGGTTACTGTCAGTCTTGTGGCATGGGCTTTTTATCTTTTAGAACTTCCTTAATGAGTAGGCTGGTTGACATACCCTCTGCACAGGGAGCCATCACAAAAAGGAGCTGCCTCTGTCTGCTGATTTTGTGTCAGGGTTTTCAGAGAACAAGCCAAGAATCCCAACAGGGCTCTTGGACTAGACTACAGCTTTGAAAGCAATGTCCTTTCTGTGGTTCAATAACTTGTTTAAACACATTCCAGTAGAAGGATAGTTTTGTGGCAAACCAAAGAGGAATATATCATGGTAACAGCATGGAATCTGATTCAGAAGGTTATATGACTCTTTGAGGGAACCAGCCACCAGACTGTGAAGCCTTGAAGAATGAAATCAGATGACAGCATGGGGCATGGGAAGTAGACTATATATTTTAATTTGTTAAATTATATCTATATTTAAAATTATTTTATTAACTGATTTTTAAAATTAAATTTGGTTATTTTTTCAACATTTAGAGGAAAAATTGAGATCTGCCTATTGTTTGGATCTATCAATAATTTCTCCATTAAAACTGTTACTTCCATCTTGTTAGGTTTATTATTTAATGCAATTGTCTTTTTATTACAGTAATAATATATGTTCACTGTAAACATATTTTAGAAAAGGAAGACAAATGAAAGTCATTCAATGGCTCTCTCTCTCTCTCTCTCTCTCTCTCTCTCTCTCTCTCTCGTTTCTTTTTTTTCAGACAGGGTTTCTCTAACATTACTGGCTGTTCTGGGACTTGCTTTGTAGACCAGGCTGGCCTTGAACTCACAGAGATCTGCCTGCCTCTGCCTCCCTGAGTGCTGGCATTAAAGGCATCCACCACCTCCTGGCTCCCACTCACTTTTTTTTTTTTAAGATTTTATTTATTTATTATGCATACAGTTTTACAGAAGAGGGCGCCAGACCTCATCATAGATGGTTGTGAGCCACCATGTGGTTTTGCTGGGAATTGAACTCAGGTCCTCTGGAAGAACAGTCAGTGCTCTTAACCTCTGAGCCATCTCTCCAGCCCCCCCACTCACTTTTTAAGGGTATACATTTTGCTAGGCCAAGGTACAGTTGGTGATGCATCTACCATGCAAGCAAGAAAACCTGAACTTTTTCCTCCATAATCCATCTCAAAAGTTGATCTGAGTAGTATATGCCTGCAACTACAGTAGTGACATGGAGTTGGAGGCAGAGACATGAAGATCTATGCAGCTCATTGGACAGTCAGTCCAGGCTAATCAGTCCCTTTCAGGTTCAATGAGAGACCTTCTCAACAAAGAGAGCAATCAAAAAAGACACTCAATGTCACTCTCTGACATCTACATGTGCACACACTAACTAGTACAAGTACATGTGTGAATATTCACGCATAGACATACACACACACATACAATTCATGTCTTTAGATTTTATCCTTTGGTGTCTGAATTAGGCATAAGAGATAAAATACAATAGAATAACTTTCTGTTGTACAGAGAGTGGTAACAGTGTGTAATAAACTAGAGTATACTCACTTCAGAGCCATGGCTTTGAAACACATTTATTCCTGGCCTTTTGAATCAAATCCTAGCCTTAGGAAGTCCTGGGAAATGTTGAACAGTAGCAGTTGGTGTTGATCAAGAAGAGGATGATGAAGGGGTGCTGATACTCTGTAACACTCTCAGCCCCAAGCGGACTGTGACTCTTCACAGGACTTATTCTTGTTAATGCCTGTCTGGCTGGCTCCGATATTAATTCTTTTCCAAGTATTGCACAAAGTGGGTTCACTATAGTTGAATATTTTATTTTCTTTTTAAAATATATACTCTAGGGTATGGAGAGACAGTTCAGTGGTTAAGATAAGCACTTGCTATGCTTGCAGAGAATCTAAGTCCAGTTTTTGGCTTCCATATTGGACAGCTCACAACTACCCATACCTCTAAGTCCAGGGCATCAGACACCCTTTTCTGGCTTCTGCCCAAAACCCAACAAATGTTTAGAATATATACTTTGAATTGCTGAACTCAATAGCGAAACAGCAATGATAAACTCGTTTAGATTCAAATCCTATAATTACCAAATTAGGTGCAGTTTTCTTTACCATCTTGGGAAAGGTAGATAGCACACCACACATGCCAGTCTTCTTCATTATCTTTCAATTTATCCACCTTCTTGACAAGCTCAAAGAAGTCATCAAAGGCCTAGGGAGCTGTGTTCTCACGGCATCTCTCTAATACCTGCTTGCGGCTGTATATTTAGGGGTGGATCAGATCACAGGAATCTGAATTTGCAGGTGATGGCCCAGAATCTTGGCTCCAACTCTAAAATATTGAATGCCCAAATTCTCTCTCTGAGGCCAGGCAGGCTGGCACTGTCTACGTAAAGCACTGTTCCATTTGAAAACAGCTGTGCCTAGAAGCAGATGAGCGTTGGCAAAGTCGGGATCATAAGTCAGCAGAACTGTGCAGCAGAAGGCACTTTCAGTGGCTGCTTTTGGTGGATGCTGACTAGGAAATCAGACTCCATAATCAACAGAACTTTCCATCATGCATTTTAGGCTTTGAAACTACAGCCCTGGATCCTTAATGAATTGCTAATCTGGACAAAAGCTGTAGCTCACAGGCTCTATTTCATGGTACAAATAATATGATTTTGTGGAAGCAAGAGTTATCAGATATCCTTTTAAATAGGCTTTTGGAATTTTCTAATTCATGGCCAAAATATTTGACTTTTTCTCCATGTATGACTGACACTTGGCTTGAACCTCACTATTTGAGTGAAACAAACCTCTTTTACTTGATGTCTGTCATATTAGTCTTTTATGTATGTGTGTGTGTGTGTGTGTGTGTGTGTGTGTGTGTGTGTGTGTGGTGCCTGTGTATGCAACTAAGTATGTCTGTATACTTGTGTGCATATATGGAGGACAGAGGAGGGTGTTGAGTGTTTTGTTATATGCCTTTCTTCCTATTATTTTTTGAAGTTATCTCTCTATGAAACCAGAGTTAACATGACATCCAGAAAGTCTCAGCAATCCTCCTGTCTCTGTCTTCCACAGCGTGCATGCAGCTATACCCAGATTTTTATGTGGGTACTGAACTCCAAGTTCTTGTGACAGAATCAGATACCATCCAGTGTTACTGAACCAGGACCAAAGTGAAGGAGGGTTGAAAATGGCAACAATGTCTTTGTAGCAAAGGTGATTATGTCACAGTCCATCTCCCTATAGTATATTATGAGATGTCTTGATTATTTGGTCAAATTTTCTCCATTATCTTGAAGAATAATCACTTGAGATTACCAGTAATGTGGAAGCAGGGAAATGTGATATAATAATCTACATTAACAGGAAAGTAAGACTTGAAATGATTGGCATCTCAAAACAACTCTTGGGTAGCCACTTTCCTACCAGAGACTACGTCAGTGTAGAAGAGACTGTTCACCAAACTGAAGGTTGTTATTTCCACAATGTAAAGTCACCTTTGGCAGAACATAGTCTACTTAGACTCAGTATTTCATTATTTTCTCTCCATCTGGGTGTCACTATTTGCCTGGCCTTTCTTTTAAAAGGGAAGGGATATTGTTTCCTTGATCTGAATTTTAAGAAGCTGATCTTTCTCTTTAAAAATAAAATTGATTAGAGGAGGTCTCACTATATTTGAAACATTTCTATGATGTAGTTTGATTATGTTTATTTCTCATTATTCTCTCTTCTTCCCCTCATTGACCTCATCCCCTCCTATGCTCATGTCTCTTGTAAATTCCTGTGTGGTTTTTGTGTGCATGTGACTCACTGAGTTTCATTAGGATTGCTAAGACCAATAGGAGTATGGGTGAGGGTTAGTTACAGAAGTATGCATATCTGTAGCCATACGACTGTAAATAATGTCTTACCAGCCCCTTGCAACATTAACTACCTCACAGAGAGATGTGGCTTCTGAGCCCTTTTTTTTTTTCTTCAAGACAAGACAAATAGAAGTCAATAGCAGTTATACTCTCTTCCCCTATTACCTGAACACAGGAGACTCACGCAGCCTAAGAATTGACAGAACCACAGATGGGAAGTTTCGGCTTATCTCCTCAGTGTCCACATGGAGAAGTGTGGCCTGATTACCAAGAATGTCATTACTATATACAACAGTTTTATTTTTCAGAGCAGCTGTCATGGTTCTAACCAATATAGATACAGAGACAAGTTGGGATGACACATCATTACTGCAATGACCTTGTCTGTATTTGTGCTTGAGATTCAGTAGTCCAGATGATGTTTATTCCAGATGCTAATATCCGGATGTCCTTGCAGTCTAAATGTAGTTGAGTCATACCATATGATCCCATCTATGCCTTTGCTATTTCACTTGCTAGTTCCCTTTTCTGAACATGTACTATCAATGTTCCTTATCTATCAGTAGCAATGGGATATACAACTCATGAAATTAATTTTTTTCAAGTCCATTTTTGCATGTCTCATATTCTCAATGTCATTGTGTCCCATTTTCCCACACCTGAGTGGTCATCTGGCTTTCTCTACACAGTTCTTTGATTTCATTGAGAACAGCTATTTGTCAGATTTGGGCAGCATATGTGCTAATCATAGTTTAATTGTGCTCTCCTGCTCTGTGGTGGTACAGGTGTGATGCAAATAAAACATATATATGTGATGGAAGTGATTGGAATTACGGTCAACTGACAGGAGACATCAACCTCTCAGTGCTGGAATAGCTGGTTTATTGGATGAGACAGGACAATTACCACCAAGGCCTGTCAGAATGGCTAGGGCTCCCCACAGGCTTTGAGGCAGGTGTTTATGCCTTCAGTTTAATCTCTTCCTTACCAGTTCCAAGCTGCATGCAGCCCTTGGCACCAGCTGAAGCATTTACACAGAAATGGGGGTCACCTGGATGCCCAGCCCATGGATCCAGACCCTTATTGCCAGCTAAGGCATTAGCTCATTGGGATGCAAGGTGGCTTTCTCCGGCAGAAAAATAACCTGACTTAAAATTATTCTGGATAATTTGAGTGTTTGATTTGGTAGAATTGTGGACATTTGAAATGCTTTCCCTCTTGCTTTAATAGACTTTAGAAGATATGCAGTTCAAACCTCTTACCTTGTGGCTGGCCTCCATTAAACAGATGATGTTGTCCATTCATGAGATATATGTAGTCCCCCGGAGCACTGAACACTCAGTGTCAGTTAAATCACTTTCACATTCAGAGAGTTGATATAGCCTTGAGAACATGAAATTGAGACAGTGCTGTTGTTTCCCCCGACCCTGAATTCCTCTTTCAGGACCAAAGGTCCAGTGGACAGTTTTCTTATTAGATGGTGCCTGGTCAGAATTGCTTCAATGAACAATTTTGGATTAAATTTATAATTGCAGAAAATTGCAACACCTCTCTGAGAAACTCCAATTAAGAAAATGTAGCATCAAATGTTAGTTTGTTTCTTTGGACTGACATAGTTCTTTCCCTTTACTTTTTTAATTAATAAGTTGGTTCTGGCTATATTTTATGAATTTGTCACTTTTCTGTAAACATAGGCCTTACTGCTAAATAGTTTCTAGTCTAGTAAAACAAATTTAATTACTGTTATTTTATGGGCCAACTTGTTAATATTTCTAAATTTTACTTAATATTTTAATATAAATTGTATGACTTTCTCAGAAGCACCAGTGTCTTAAAAAGCCTACCCTACCCCCTTTTTATGTCATATCCAATTCATTTTGCATCCATTACCCTTATAATATCCCTGGTGACTATGTACAATTCATCATTTTCTCTTATTCTCATTATGAAGGACAAAAAGGATAAAGGCAATGGGATGGCTTTCTAAGAAAAGCCAAGTTCTAGGAGAAATTGGCAGGCAGCGCTCAGCTATTGGTTTAAGAGAAGTGCTTCTAAATCCTCACTTGGATGGCAGGCCTGAATGTGAAACTTGGAGCCTTTGTGACCCAGATGGTTTCCTTGTTCTCTCTCATATCTGTGTCTTCTTCTTTTTTAAAGGAGGAAAACAGAGAAAATGAGAGATAGCCAAACTCAGTGTTTAGTTTGCTTCATGTGGAGAAACTCGATCCACTCCACCCATGTTTTACACGTACTCATTTCCATAATTACTGGTTAGCATTTTGGATATACAAATGGGCCTTGGCACCTGCATAAAAGCGTGACCAGCTTCAAAGCCTGGGGACCACTTGCAAAAAGTTATTTCCCTAGACAGAAGCATTCAAGGCTGATGGCAACCTTGGCATCCTCACCCTTTCTGCCAAAAGCTGCTTAAGGATCTATATGCATTTGCTCCAAGTCTTTAAAGTCCACCCCAAATTTTTAAAATCTTTTTTCCACTGTGGTTTTTCTATGTATTGGATCCACTGTGGTTTTTCTATGTATTGGATCCACTGTGGTTTTCTATGTATTGGATCCACTGTGGTTTTCTATGTATTATACTTGTTTTCTTTCTGTGTGTGAGGGGGGGAGTAGAAGGAAAAACGAGGGGGGGGGAAGAGAGACAGAGAGAGAGACAGAGAGAGAGAGAGAGAGAGAGAGAGAGAGAGAGAGAGAGAGAGAGAGAGAGAACATGCTAGCCCTTAGTCTTTTGGTTGGCAAATATTATAAAATAGATTGTTTTATAATATGATAATTAAGGGGATGTTTTATGATGTAAATTAATAAATTTAGTAAGAATAAATTCTTACTACTAAACAACCCAAATCTGATAAACCTCACACAGAAATTGTATTTTTTAATATAAGAACCTGGGTCTTCAATTTGAGTTGGAGGAACAAATTTGGTTACAAAATGTGTTATAAGGAGGAACACTGCTTTTTAAAAATATGAATAAGAGGCTTTGGGAACTGTTTGTCCTAGCAAATGAGTTCCAGGTCCCTCATGCCAAAGTCTGCACTGGATTGAAGAGGAGAAGCTTGGAATATTAGCCACAGAGCGTGTTTTGGCATGGCCACTGGCTTTCCCCATGGCCACTGGCTTTCCCCACGGCCACTGGCTTTCCCCACGGCCACTGGCTTTCCCCACGGCCACTGCCTTTCCCAGAATAGTTTGATGAGCTGGTGCTCAAAGGATTCTGGGAATAAAGAGAGGGAGAATATGAAATTTTGTGTGGGAATAATAGCTGACATGTCGGTTTAGGACCATATGTGACAAAAATATTTTAAGTACCTTTTACTTAGAACCACTAAGATTCAGGAGTCAAGCAACTTCCCATTTCTATAGAGAAGAGTTGGTTACATAAGGATTATTGCCATGTCTGGTGAATGATGTCTAGAACATTGAGGGTCGAAATTTCATTTCAGTTACAAGTTCAGAAACTGTCATCTGGTGACTGTTTCATGTATGTTGCAGAAGACCTGAGACAAAGAAGTTCATCATCTAGGACTCATTGGGCAGCATGAACTTGACATTGCTTCCTTTGCCCCCATAGTCTTACATTGGCTTCAAAGGAGAGCTTCAGTGAGTATTTTTCAGGCAATGGATTTGCATTGTAAGTTGAGGAAGTTCAAGCTCAGGAAATTTCAACCTTTACCTCAGAGATAAATGTTACCCTTCACACACTAGCTAGGGAAAAAGGCTACCCATTGCTACAGGAGGAGACACCACCTCTGTCCTTCAAGAATGATGGTTATTTCCTATTTTCAATGATTGCTCAGAAAGTATCTATCAATGTCTTTACCCCAAAGACCTGTAGAACTTGTGGAAACTCAGGAAGAGTTACTCTCCAACAGTATCCCAGAGATTTATATGTTTATAATTTTTGGCAGAGGATAAGGCTTAAGTCAATGGAATAAAACCACTTACATAGAATCAGGAGCATTTTAAGGACACTGCTTATTTGTTGTGCTCAGTTACACTTACACAGGCTTTTCTTCCTTTGGTCTATAATTAGGTTTATCTATTGGGGTATTGTTTCTTTTTTCTTTTTTGGGTTCTTCTGATAGAACTACTTAAAATTTCTCTTACTCTTACTAATTAAAAACTTTAGTATGTATATGTGTGTTTTGTTTGCATATAAGTTTATGCACCACATATGTGCTTGGTTCCCAAAGGGCCAGAAGATGTTGGAGCTCCTGGAACTGGATTTACAGAAATTGGTGAGCCATCATGTGCATGCTAGGAATTGAACTCAGGAACTCTGGGAGAGCTGTGTGAGCTATCTCACCAGTCTTATCCCCAGCCCCGTCTTTAATGGACTTCAGCTTATGAAGCAAAGGAAATACTTTTGCCTGAATGTTGCAGTGTCTATTAAGGAGCGGTAACAGGGACCAGGAGATACCGTATCATGTTCTGTCACTGTGTAATAAGTGTGCACTCTCTCTCCCTCTCTCCCTTTCATATCTCACTTGAAAGATCTTTTAAAATCTCTTAGATTTGTTTTGTCATACTTTCCAGACCTGCAAATGCTACATAGCTCAAGGTTTTTACTATGATGATTATCTTGGGTCAGCATGAGATTAGCCCTGGAAATGCCCTTATTAGCACAGATATAATTTAAGCCAATGGCATAATATTATTGAGTTCTAAAGATTATTTTCAGATAGGAATAAAAATAAGTAAGCATCTGAGTCAGGTCTTCAAAAACAGAAGAAAAAGAGTATATATATTTTTCAGGTGGAGAGACTCAGGTCTTTTCATAGCTAATCAGTTTGGAATTCTGTGGCTGAGGTGGAATGAATGCATTGTGAGAATGACTCTATCGCTCTATCGAGCACAGTGTGATGGTGGTTTAATCTGGTTGCGACTGTGTCTCACATATCACTGTACCCAGTCAATACTCTGTTATTGCAAGTTAAGTGGTTTGCTACAGTATTCCATGCACAGGGCATTAGAAGCCGTGTTCCTTAATTTCCTAAGCAATAATGGTATAAGCAGTATGCATTTTTTATTATAAAAACTAACAATTGCCTCCACAGAGTTAATGGGTTTTTATGGACCATTGGTACCCTGGGGATTTAGTCATAAATCAGAGCAAAATTAAATGTAAAATGTGCTAAATTTTGGCAGATTTAGATTTTCTTTGTAAAGACTGAAATCTTCAGGTTTTCTTGGAATCAGACTTTGGATCACTTCCTGGGGCTTTTATTTTTATTTTATTTAAATGAATGTGTTGTTTCCTGATTAAAATTGATTAGGAATAATTATAACAACAGTAATTCAAAGCATGGGGCTGGGTAGCATTCTTTATAGTTCTTGAGGGCTGGCTTTAAGCAGCTTGTTTGTCCTTAGTAGTTTTGAAGAGTTGGTTAACTACCTCTGAACTGTATAACAAAGAATGCAGGGAGAAAGGTCACTCCTTTTCCCAAATGGCCGTGATGGTTTCTGCACACCAGGGACTTCATATTCAACGACAGTGTGTCCTCAGTGGATTGCTTAGCTTCTCATTTTAATGAAGAAGCTCAGAAAGGCTGATAACCCCTTTTTTCAGGAAGCTATGGTCAAGGATTTTTAGTTTCCAACTACCAGAAACCTTACTTTAAACAAATGGTGGCGTATGACTGTCCTTGGGTGACGTCAGCAGAAAATTTAAAGTCAGAAAGAGGGAAAAGAGGAGCAGGAGAAAGAACAGGAGAAGAGAGAGATTCTCTGGTTTTCTCATCAATACAGTTAATGTCATCATGGGGTCTCGTCTAACATAATTCCTTTCTTCCTTCTTTTCTTTCTTTCTTCCTTTCTTTCTTCCTCTCCTTTTTTTTTTCTTGTATGTGCAGTTCTGAAGATCAAACCTAGGGTCTTACAAATGCTTGAAAAATGCTACACAGAGAGCCTGGGTGATAGACGCTCAGTTCACATGGTACTCATAACTAAGTACACAGAGAGCCTGGGTGATAGACACTCAGTTCACATGGTACTCATAACTAAGTACACAGAGAGCCTGGGTGATAGACGCTCAGTTCACATGGTACTCATAACTAAGTACACAGAGAGCCTGGG
>PVIH01003163.1:110678-121253 GCA_004025045.1 Sigmodon hispidus | reverse complement strand
TGGTACTCATAACTAAGTACACAGAGAGCCTGGGTGATAGACGCTCAGTTCACATGGTACTCATAACTAAGTACACAGAGAGCCTGGGTGATAGACGCTCAGTTCACATGGTACTAATAACTAAGTACACAGAGAGCCCAGGCACTTAGTGGCAGCCTCACCTATTATTTCAGTTACTTTTCAAAGAATATTTCAACATTTCTTTTTACCTTCACAGTGAAAGTTATGGCTTTAACATGTGAATTTGGGGTGGAGAATGGCATAAACCTTCAGTCTATTATGGCTCACAAACAGAAGAAATATATGCAAATATTCTTAACTCTTCCATGGTATTCTTTTTTAGGTTTCTAATGTATGAATTTTTACTTTTCTCTTGTTTGTATCTCATTATGTTTAGGTAGTTTTGTCAAAATAGAAGCCCCAAAACATTTAAGTTTAGATTTTTGCCCTTGACTTCTTGTTTCAAGTCAGATGGAAAGCTGATTAATCATCAAAAGAATGACTCAAAGGTTTAACTAGAAAATGAGTCTGGGGTGCGTGAGGTATTTGAATCCCCCTAGGACTTGAGCAGTAATTACTATTCTTACCCAGAAGAAGACAGAAACATTTAGCATATGGTTTTCCCTTCCTGTCTGAAATCAATCAGGACATGCCACTTTGTTGCTTAGTGTGGTCAATCAAAATATGCCCAGTTCTTCTAAATGTAAATCTCCCAAAGACATTCTTTAGGAAGAGACTGTCAAGTTATTAAATGATAGGAATGTTGGTACTAAAATTAGATTTCTTTAGACAGTTCATGGGAACAAAAAGTTAGGATATGATTTTTTTTTTTATTCTCCTTAAAGACCGATTTGATTGTATTTTCTAAAGCCATACTGAAAAAATATTTTAACTATAAATAGAATTTTGAAAACTCTTTGAGTCTTGACAATGTCTGTCCTGGGTAGCCTCGAATCAAACTTGCAGAATGGATCTTGGAAAACTAGGGAAGTATTTTTGTTTTCAGAATGCTTTATATGCAATTCCCCAGAAACAGCTCAAAAAAGATAGAAATCGTTTTGTAAAAGGTTGCTGGTTTAGCACTTATAAAGGTTGGGATTTCCCACTGGCTCAATGGAGAGATTTGTATCAGCTATTTCAGATTCACCTAATAGCACATTTGTGTTGGAGATGAAGCGTGAGTACCACTAAAAAAAATAAGATACTTCTGAAGAGTTAGTCTCCCCTCCCCCCACCCCATACACTCAGATCTGAAATGCAGTCTTTTGGATGTTAGTACACAGCCAGCCATGATGCCCCTCTGAACACAGCAGTGGTAGCTGGGCTGCTCTTTCTCCCCCAGTGTCCTGCTAGTGCATCTGAGGAGCCTGGTGTACACTTCAGCCCCTGTAAGTGAAGCCCTTACTTAAACCTCTGTCCTGCTACCATGCCGTCAGTGTAGGTGGAGGGGAGGAGGTACTATGGAGATTCATGCAAAACAGCCTCTGTGATGCTTGCCAAATCACCTATCATCTTAGTCCACTTACCTGTTTCATGATCCCTTCCTTCTCTCTTTTAGCTTCTCTGTTTTTTTTTATTGTGAAAAAAGTCATATATATATGTATATATATATTTATCCCTATATCCCCTTGTTCAGGCTCCCTTCACCCTCCTGCCCCTCCTAATCACTCACTCTTCTTTCCATCAGTTCATCTCCTCCCCAGCAAGGGCAGGAGGTCCCAAGGTTCCAAGGTGGCTTAGTTCAACATCCACTCCAGGCAGATCTGCTTTCCTCACTCCAACATCAAGACTGAGTCAGGTGTTTCTCTGGAGGGAATGGGCTCCAAGGTGCCAGTCCAAGGTGTTTCAGATCTCAAGCTGTTCAGTGGTTGTGGTTTGCAGCTTGGATATGATAAGCTTTTTTTTTTTTTTTTTAAGTCCACCAATGAGTGAGTACATCCCCTGTTTATCTTTCTGAGTGTGTGAGACCTCACTCAGGAGGATATTCTCCAAATCGAACCATTTGCCTGCAAATTTTACGATATCATTTTTTCTCACTGCTGAGTAATACTCCATTGTGTAAATGCACCATAGTTTGTTAATCCATTCCTCAGTTGAGGGGCATCTAAGTTGTTTCCAGATTCTTGCTATTACAAATAATGCTGCTATGAACATAGTTGAGCTAATGCCTTTGGAGTGTAGCTGTGCATCTTTAGAGTATACACCCAGTAGTGGTATTGCTGGGTCTTTGGGGAGATTGATTTCCAGTTTTCTGGCTTTTCTGTTCTTTAAAGATAGCCTTTCATTGTTGTCTCTCCCACTGTCTCTTGTATCACACACAAAGGTCACTCAAACGTACATTAAATGCTTGAACATGTCACATGTCCGAACTGTTCAAAAATTAGCGAATTATGATGCATATCCAATTTTCTGTTGAGAAACAGAAATATTCTTATTTTGCCTAAAATTTTATGAGGTGATTTAGCCTTTCTAGTCTGTTACACAGTTGTCTTCTGTAAGTTTGTCTGGCCTGAGAATGGTTTTCTCTGGCTGGACTCTGTCTGTAATTAGAGCTTGGGTTCTAGATGCCTGAGTGGCTGGAAAACTTGAGGAGGCCCAGGAGGCAAGACTGAAGGAGAGTTCTTCAGACAGCTTCCTAAGTGGACACCTCTGAGCAGTACTAGCTAACTCAACATTTCTTAACTGAAGAACTGAGAACTTTGGGCATTTGTGGCATTGCAAAATCTTTTTTGATTTGTGTGTTGTAGCAATTTAATAATAATGCTTGTAAAAATTAAGGTAGTTCTGTGGTAAAGTTTGGGTCCTTATGTGAAATTGTTTTACCTGTTATATTAAAGAATTAATATATTTATAATTTATTAAATATAACATATAATTTAAATTTAATATAATTAATATTAAATATTTTATAATTTAATGTAATAATATACTTGTTATATTTTCAAGAATTGCAGATGAGAAGGCAAAACTCTTATTGATGGAAAATACTGCCTGTCAAGATTGTATAAAGAAAATGTAATTACTAGTTTTATTTGTATAGAAACATTTATGGATGATTTTCTGATAAAGAATTGTTTCCTTGGTACTGGATAAGGATGCTAAATAAAGATACTTATTAGATTCTGCAACCTATTTAGTCAAATGTTCTCCAACTTCAGGACAGCAGCACATGCATTTCCTGGATTGTCAACTGAACCGTGACCTAAAGTATAAAGTATAAAGTATTTTTTAGATGTTTTACACCAGTGCGTTTACTCTCACACAGGGACTTACAAAATAACACGACACATTATGGATTACTTTGGTACTGATTGCCCTTTGTCCGCTATGTGTGAACTGATGCTGCTGTTGAAGGCAGCCAGGAGGGTCTTTTGGTTTTGACCTTGGTTCTTTTTGTGCATTACTCTCTGGACTCATGTCATCAGACTGCAGAACTGCCTCCTTCACCGTTTCCTAGAGTTCTCCCTTTTGATATATAGTAGGATGCTCACAACAGTTTCTCTTTGCCTCATTCCTTCGTGTTTGCATCTGCAAAGGACTCCATTTATTTCCTTGTCTTCCCCTAACATTTATTTCACAAAGCAGCTCTGTGTAGGGATTTGATGTCTAGAAATTTGATTTCCTCTTTGTAAACTGGCTTGGATGGAGCTTCCATGAGTTTCATGTAAGAACCAATGTTTTCTGAGACACTGTTAATGCTCATTTGTCTATTTTTCTTCTGCAAGAATACTTTCTGTATCCTAAGTTTTCAGATTTCCCTGTGTTTTTTTTGTTATTTTTTTTATTTATTTATAACATAAAGTCCTTTCCCATGTATCCTTCTGCTCTCCCTCCCATCCCCCTCTCAGTTCCTCCCAGTCAGCCTTCAGCCTCCCTCCTCCCAATCTCCCTATCCCCTCCCCTAAAAGGGGCAAGAAGTACCAAGGTGGATCAACTCAGCATCCACTCCAGGCAGATCCGATTTCCTCATCATAATGTCGGTGTTCCTCTGGAAGGAATGGGCTCCGAAGTGGCAGTCCACGCACAGAAACACAGTCTGATCCCTCCCCTCGAGGCTCCATATACTGCCTATATCAGTGGACAGTTGCCTATCATTGGAGGGCCTAGTTTCTTTTCCTTTCTTTTCTTTTCTTTTTTCTTTTCTTTTCTTTTTTTTAAGATTTATTTATTACGTATACAGTATACAGAAGAGGGTAGCAAATGTCAGTATAGATGGTTGTGAGCCACCATGTGGTTGCTGGTAAACGAGCTCAGGACCTCCGGAAGAACAGGCAGTGCTCTTAACCTCTGAGCCATCTCTCAGATGGCTAGCCCCACCTAGTTTCTTTTCTTGAAGGTTCTCCAGTGTCTGTTCTTATTTCAGTGAGCTCCCCAGAGCTTCAGCTAGCCATCACTGTGGAAATTTTCCTCATAAGCCCTATCCCCTTGCTCATATAGACTGTCCTCTCCTGCTCTCGGCTGGACCAGGAGCTCAGCCCAGTGCTCAGTCATATATCCCTGCCTCTACCTCTATTCATTGTTGGATGTAAGTTCTGTGATAGCACTTGGGGTGGCTATTCGTTTGATTATACAGATTTCCATGTTTTTTAAAAGTGGTACCTTATCCTAGAGGAGTTTTGGTGAGGATCTAGTGATGAGTGGGTACCAGAAACCAGAGACCTTGAACCAGACCAGTGACTCATTGCAATGAACATTTTCTAGTAAAGCTGATTGGACAACAGGGTATACATTGTGACGTGCTGCTCCCAATGCCACTGAGAAGAATGAGGGGGTATTGGAGAGGAGGAAAGATGGAGAAGTGAAGAGGATTTATTTTGTTGCTGTTCTTGTTTTTGTTAGTTTGATTGTTTTAAATTTCAAAAATATTTCTTGGGGTGGGATTATGGAGTATATGGGATTGCTACAGGAGGATATGGGGGGGAACCAGGAAGTGAGTGGCATTAGGGTGCATGATGTGAAATTCCCAAAGAATCAATAAAGTAATTGTCAAAGAAATAAATGAAAGTTATATCTCATATTTTCTTTTGTCCTTTTCTCTCACTCTTGCCTCACTGTCTCTCCACTTCCTTTCCAGTTTTGTACTGCCAGAGAAGCCACTTTAAATGATCTTTAAATTATTATGTTGGATGTTACTATCATGAACTTTTTATTATTAACTTCATTCTCTACCTGTGAGTATAATCTATGGAGTTTCATATGTGGAAGGCAAAGGACTTCATTTCACTCCAATCCCCCCTCCTCGCAACAACCATTTTCCTATTTTTTTCTGTTAGAACCAGCTGACATTTGTCTGATACATGTTCTGCTAGTTGTCTGTTCCACCATGGTCCCCAAAGCATCATTCTTAATTATACCACAAAACCTAATACACTTCCATTCACTTTCATGGGTTTTTCTTTTCTGCTGCCAGAGTTAATAATGATTACAGATATCTTGTTGTTGTTGCTCAGTTTATTTAATGTATGCATTACTTCAGCCTTATGATTTTCATAAATTATCTTGGTGTTTTTTTTGGTGTTTAGATGCACTGGGTAGTTTGTGTGTTAAATCTTTATCAGGGGTGCATGTGACCATCTCTAACCTTGACCAGTCTTCCTCTGTCTCTGATGCTGCATGCTCTTCTCTGTACCCATCTCTACAATGATCCTTTAATCTCTGTCTCACTTCTCTACATCTGTTATGCTACCCCTTATTTTTTTTTCTGTCTTTACTGTCTTACTTGGAGGTGATGTGTGCTGGAACTGTCTTGCACAAGAGTACATGGGAGAGAAGTGTTTTCAGATCTTGTAATTGAAATCATGTCTAATCTTGTACACTAAATTAAAAAGTGCCCAGTGATGATTTGCCATGAGAATTTTAAAGTACTGGATTCCAGTTGTTTTTAAAATTCTAGAATTGATCCATTCTGATTCCCAATCTTTTGGATTTATCTTTTGTTTTTAATGCCCCACAAAATTTATAAATTACTTATTTCCCCTTTACTGTTCTTTAGAACATCACATTGACGTATTTTGAAGTACAATTATTTTAAGCAATTTTTCATTTTTGGTTTTCGAGACAGCGTTTCTCTATATGGCTTTGACTCTACTAGAACTGGCTCTGTAGACCAGGCTGGCCTCCCTGGTGGAATGTTGGGATTAAAGTCATGCACTGTAGCTGAAAGCTTTTGGCCTGGTTTAGCCAGTCTCTGAGGTCTGGACCTGCAGAACATAGATGTTTAGTCTCAAATAATTATAGAAAGGCTTATGTTAATTATAAACTATTTGGCTTATGGCTCAGGCTCATTACTAGCTAGCTATTATAACAACTTATTTTTATTAATTTATGTATTGTCATTTGTCTCCATGGCTTTATTTGTGTCTTAAACACTCCACATCAATGCACTACCACCTTCTGGGTCAATTTTTCTAATAAAATAATATGACTTTAAAACTGACTTCATCCTGTAGGCCTGGGGTTTTCTTGAGTAACAATGGTGGTTTAGATGATGCCTTCTTCATCTGTCCCTTCCACTCTCTAGTCTTATTCAAATGCTATTTCCTAATGAACTATTCTTGGCATTTTCTTGTCTTGGAATATTTATTTTCACTTCCTTCATCTTCATGTCTTTTGAAAACTCTATCTTCTCCTCTTTCTTGATATTTATTCCTACTCAATGCTAAAGGAATTTATTGAGGAAGCAGAGTGAAAGGTGGTGATTTGAGGCTAGGCTATACTTTTTCTTATTAATGGCTTTATTGAGATGTAATTTATGCTATACATTTTATCTTTTTAAAGTGTATGGTTCATTGGTTTTAAGTTTATTCACAAATTTATGCAACCATCACCACACTGAAATTCCGTCAGAAAATCCATATTCATGAGCAGTCACACTTCATTCCCTGCTTCTCACCCTTCCCCTGACAACCAATAGGCTACTCTCTATTATGAATTTTCATCATCTGGATATTTTATACACATGGAATCATAATATATATGGGCCCTGTGACAGACTTTTAAACTTAGCATAACATTTTTAAGGTCCATTCATTTTATTGCATGTGTCAGTACTTCACTTTTCAATGGCGGAGGATGAAGAGTGTTTCATTGCATAGTATCTATTACACATGATATGTTTATCCATTTGTTTGTTAATAGAAATTAGACTATTTACATAGTTTGTCTATTATTAATAACATTGACATAGACATTTCTGTATTTTTTGTTTGTTATATATAACAATAATATATCTATAGAGATCTACTATATGTGTAGATATTTTCTACTATATATTGAAATATTTTTATTTATGTTGGATTTAAGTAGAATTATGTAGTCATATAGCAACTCTACATTTAAATTTTTAATATAGAGTCTTACTTAGTATCTGTTGCTGGCCTTGTGTAGTAAATTTTTGGCCTGGCTTTTCCAGCCTAGCCCAGAGGTTCAGACCCTTTCTTAGCCCCAAATAATCACACAAAGACTTATATTAATCTCATGCTGTTTGGCTTATGGCTCAGGCATATTGCTAGCTATCTCCTGCATCTTAACTCAACCCATTTCCATTAATCTGTCCTGCCACATGACCCATGGCTTACCTATTTCTTTACATCTTGCTGCTGGCTTGCATTTCCTCTGACTCTGCCCTCCTTCCCCTTTATCTACGCTCATATTTCCCGCCTCCTTCTAAGATTCCTGCTATAGGCCCAAACAATCCCTTTATTAACAAGTGACAGTCACAGCATACAGAAAGACAGCCACATTGACCTTAAATTTGGCTGACTTCCAACTTGGAATTCAACTACTTTAGCCTCAAAGTACAGGAATTGCAGGTGTGAGTAACCATATTTAATTTCTTAGGTGACTGGCTAATTTGTTTCTCATTTGCATAACCCCAGAAGCAATGTGAGAGGGTTATCCTTTCTTTAGATCCTTATCAATTCCTGTTATTATTCCTCTCTTTCTCTCTCTCTCTCTCTCTTTTTTTTTAAATCATGGCCACCCTAGTGGATTGGGCTCTCATTGTACTTTGTTTTTCATTTTCTAGATGAAAATCTCTCCTTGATGAAAATCTATTTTGCTTGCTAGTGTGTATGTGTCATATTTGGAGAACCTAGGTTATAAGAGGGATTGTTTTGTGTGTGTGTTTTCTTTCATATTACATATAAAATGTTTTTTGGATTTATGATGTGCAAATATTCTCTTATCCCAAGGATTTTTTTAAAACTTTATTTACTTATTTATTTGTCTTGGTGTTTGCCTGGAACTGGAACTACAGACAGTTGTTAGCTGCCATGTGGGTGCTGGGAATCGAACCCGGGTCCTCTGGAAGGCAGATGGTGCTCTTAACCACTGAGCCATCTTTCCAGGCCCGGATTTTTTAAAATTTTCTAAATGACTGTGTTTCTTTGAAACTAAAAATGTTATTGTTGATATGCAATTTGAATGTTTTCTTATTTTTACTTTTGTTTAGTGTTTTACCCAAGAAACTATTGCCTAGTCCAGAGTCATTTGTAGCAAATCTCTATGTTCACTGAAGAGTCTACAATTTAGTTCTTATACTTAGATTTTTGATTCCTTTGGAGTTTTTGAATATGGTCTGAAGTATAGTCAAACTTTATTTTCATGCATCTAGATTCTAGTTGTTCTAACATCATTCCTTTATAGGTCTTTTCTTTCATACTGAATTGTCTTGGTATCTTCATAGAAAATCAATTGGACATTAGTGTAAAGACTAACTTATGGACTTTTGGATCTATTATACTCACAGACACACACACAGACACACACACCACACACACACACCCACACACCTCTTACATTCCACCATAAAATATAGGTAGCTATAGTTCTGTAATAGGTTGAGATTAGGACTATTTTGTCCTATAAATGCTTTTTGTTTTGTTTTGTTTTAAGATCATCTCAGCAGTACTGCATCTCTTGTATTTACAAGGGAATTTTAAATTAGTTCTTTATATTTACATAAAAAGTGAAGATTGGTGGCAAATGCTTAGTCCTAAATTTGCCTCACTCCCTCTACGACTCAGGGAGCATTTCAAAAGAGGTGATGGAAAGAATGAGAGGGCCAGAGTATTTGAAGGTGTGTGGCAAAAATGTCTTCTGGCTATGACACATCCGCTATACTCCTGCAGTTGTGGTTACCTTCACAAGGCCCGCACAAGACTGGTCCATCGATGTTTCATCACTGGAAGGGAAGGGCTCCTGAGGCCTCCCCCATTTGTTGACAGTTAATTATGTCTGGGGAAAGACTGTCACTTTATTCAGTGGCATAGTCATTGCAACGTTGTCCATCCTTCAGTAAATCACCTCCTATCTGTATTCATGCAGACAACTGTAATTAAACTGAGTGGGTCACAAACAGAAAAAGGTGTGGAAGTAAAATGAAAACTTGGCAGGAAATAGGAAGAGATCATAGGGGGAGGTAGAGGAATGATATAGGGTAATGAAGGTAAAATTACTAAAGTTCACTATAAATATAAAATGTATGACATTATCAAAATAAAATATTAAAGATGAGGCTTACACAAACATAGGAAATATGGTGAATTTATAGATACAGTTTTGGGATTTAATGTTTTAACAGTGTTATATCTGAATTAATGGGCATGAATGTCTTTTAGTTTAATTACATCTTTCTTAATTCTTCTCAATAATATTCTATCATTTTCAGTTAATGAATCTTACAACTCTTCCATTAGCCATAAGCATTTTTTTCTCTTATGTTGTATTGTTTATTGAATGGTTTCCTTAATTTTGTTTTTGCACTTTTCTAATATTCTTAACAATTTTTTTAAAAAGATTTATTTATTTATTATGTATACAGTGTTCCACCTGCAGTCCAGAAGAGGGCACCTTATCTCATTACAGAAGGTTGTGAGCCACCATATGGTTGCTGGGGATTGAACTCAGGACCTTTGGAAGAGCACCCCATACTCTTAACTGCTGAGCCATCTCTGCAGCCCCTCTAATACTGTTTTTTAAAATTAAAATTTAAAATTATTTTATTTTATATGTTTGAATGTCTTGCCTACATATGTGTCTATGTACTACGTGTGTGCAATGGCCAAAGAGACCAGAAGATGTTGGGTTCCCAGGATCTGGAGCTATTGACAATTTTGAGAATGAGGTGGATCCTGGGAATCAAAACCTGCAAGGGCTTATAACTACAGAACCATTTCTCCAGCCATTTTTCTGCAGTTTTAATTCTTGGATTATATAAGTAAAATTGTCTTTTTCTCTGTGTACATATTTCGTATCTTACAGACTTACCTAGCTCATTAGTTATGTCATATAGTCTTTAGTAAATTCCTTAAGATTTTTGATGTGATTGTTTATTTTATATCTGAGAACATATATATATATATATATTATATATGAGATAGATTTCATCCTGGAATTTACTGAATTCACTACGTAGACCTGGCTGACCTCAAACTCTTAGAGATATGCTTGCCTCTGTCTCTTCAATGCTGAGATTAAAACCATGTACCATGATTCCTGGCTTGAGAATAGATACAATTTTTTTTTTTTTTTTTTTTTTTTTTTTTTTTTTTTTTTTTTTTTTTTTTTTTTTTT
>PVIH01003163.1:85161-110578 GCA_004025045.1 Sigmodon hispidus | reverse complement strand
AAATATGTTATTGGTATTTGGTTTTATGGTTGTGAATTTATCATGGAAATAAATTTTCCTTTTATTAGCAGGGCTTTAAGTGTTTTAAGTGAAAGAATGGTCAAATTTTCTAGATGTGGTAGCCACCCCTTTAATCCCAGCACTTAGGAGTCAGAGGCAGGTAGATCTCAAGGCCAGGCTGGTCTATATAAGTAATTCTGGGTCAGCTAGGGCTTCATAGAAAGACTCAGTCTCACCCCCTCATACCCTGACAATGGTAGATTTTGTTAACTGTCTTAATGTATCTACAAATGGCTGCATCTTTATTAGAGTTCATTTAATCAATATTGTGAATACTATTATATTGAATTTTGTATATTGAAGCAACTCTTCAAGGGCAGAAACTCTTCTTGTTCAAGTATATTCTAAGACTCAGTTTGAAGTATTTTTTAAATATTATTTATTTTATTTATTTATGTATATGGTGTTCTGCATGTGTGAAAGTGGAAATTCAGAAGAGAGTTTTGGATTCCCTGGGGCTAGAGGTGGTTGTGGGCTTCCTGACACAGGTGCTGTGAACTGAACTCAGACCCTCTGCAAAAACAGCTCCTGCTCTTAGCACTGAACTACCTGTCAGCCCTTCTGTTTGTCCTCAAGGCAGTGTTGGTGGCTTATGCTTTTCTAGATATTTGTCCTTTTCACATAGTTTCTTTAACTTTCCAGCAGATACTCACTATGTGCTTATAATACTTTTCTGTCTACCATGCTATTAGTAATGTTCCTCTTTAGCTGCTGATTGTAGTCATCCAAACTATTTTTTTCAGTCTTTTTTTTTAAATTCCCCTTATTTGTCTTGTCAAGTTTGTTACTCTTAACAAAAAATAATTCAGCCTTTTGCCGTTTTGTTTAGTGTTGCCACTGCTTCTGCACACACGCATGACTACATATTACTTGGTATCTTGGTAGTTTAAAACAAGAGAAATCTGTTCTCTCAGTTCTAGAGGACCATGGTATCTGATCTCAGTTTCTGGAGTTCTGAGTCAAGGTGTCACAAAGAGTATTTTGTATGAAGATTTTCAGGGTAATCTGTTTTTGCCAAGTGTCACACAGTTTATTAGGGGGTTTGGATATCCGGGGGTGGGGGGAGAGAAGGAAGGAAAGGAAGAAAGAAGAAGAAGGAAAGAGAAAGCAGAAAAAGGACCCACTGCATGTATTATTTCTTTTTAGGGGAACGGATGGGCATACAGCCACGCCTAGAGGCTGCCACACCTGGGGGGTGTGCCTAGGAGTGTGCTCTGTGGGCGGGGGCGTGGTCGCGCAGCAGCAGCAGCAGCAGCAGCAGCAGCAGCAGCAGCAGCAGCAGCAGCAGCAGCACACCTACAGGTTTCAGCTTTTGGTAGCCACTGGACTCTTTTGGGTAACGGCTGCATCACTCTGTTCTCTGCTTTTGTGGTAAAAGGCCCTTTCTTCCCTTTCCTTAGACCTGTAGTTAACTTTCCCTTTTATATAACTTGCTATTTATTTGAGGCCTCTTCTTTATAATCATGGACAATATCCACCTTACCTCACAGTCCATGAATGGATGTTAATTGGGTATGCACTCTTTTACTTCTTTTTCTCTTTGTCTAAGAATGTGGCTATCCTTTTGAATCTATTACTCATTCAATCACAGTGACTTTTGTAGGTGGCATATTGGTATGTGCTATGGCTACAATATCTAGGCAGGTTTCACTGCTACCGCTTTGAGTGACTCACTATTGGAGAAGTAACAGCATGGCTAGTTGGCTGCACCATGACAACGTTTACCTCCCTTTCCTAGTCTGGAGAATCTGTGTTTTGGAATGATTGTTCTGATTTTCTTTTGCAGTTTGCTTTGCATTTGTTTACATTCTGCTTGATGGATGGATCTATCTATAAGAATGTTCTAAACTCCAGGGAGTCTATCTCCATCCAAGCTTGAGTGACTATGAAGTGTTCCAATGAATGACTTAGCTCATTTGATACATGAAAAGGACATTAATAAAAATGTCTAATTTCCAGGGCTAGAGCCATGGCTCAGTGGTTAAGAGGACACAGGTTCAGTTTCCAGCTTATAAATGCCTATAATGCCAGCTTTGCTGCATACGATCCCTTCTTGCATCCTCGGTTGATGGCTGCAGCCAAACACATAATTAAAAATAAAATAAACCTTAATTTTTTATATTTCCAAATGTCAAAACAAAAAAACAACAAAACCAACTATTTCGAAGCTGAGTGACTTGCACAGTGACAGATTTACTAGGTCACAAAACAAGAAGAATGGAATAGTTGTCCGTTCCTGAGCAGTTTCGGTTTCTCAGGACACATCATCTCTTCCTCTCAGTCATTACCTGTTCTTTCATTCAGCAAGCTAGTGCTTAGAAGACAAACAACTCACCAACAGATTCTAGATCTGGTGCCGTCTCCTAAAACCAGAGGGCAAAGCCTATAGTTTCTGTAGTACGCAGTCCCTGGAATGACCAAAGGTAAAACTCTTCTTTCACTAGATCATACCAGTCCCATTTGAACTGCGGGGGCAGATTGAGGGATGTGATGGTTTTCCTTTCAATCATTAAAAAAGCCATTGTCAGAAGAAAGGCAAATATTTGCTGGGCTGGCCACTGTAACAGATGTAATGTGCAAAACAGTACATGTAATATGTTAAACATTGCATATGGTATAAGCAATCATAGTTTCAACTACATGTTTTGCCTAAGGCTTATGGAATCAGTCCCATTGTTCTGTAGTTGTATGTCAGCCTCTGTGTACATTTGTGTTTGTTTATATCATAGATAAAATTCACCAGATGGGAAAAATCCATCAGTGCTGCCCAGCCAGTCAGCCGGCCTTGTGGAAGGGATCAGAGGATGGGGGTAAATTAATCTTTGAACAAATGAATGAAATGCACAGAGTAAATGGTTTAATGCACAGCGGGAGAATGCTGCCTAATCGTTGGGGAAGAAAGTGGAGCCAGTGGAGCGGCAAGCCTCATGCCGGCACGCCTATGGTTGGATCTGAGAGGTGGCCATAGCCAGGAGGCTAGCAGAGTGCTTTGTAGCACGGTGCTTGCCTGAGTGTGCAATATGTTAACTACAGCTGGGTCTGGCATAATCATCCCTGACTAATGGGAGGAGAGAGGAGGCGGTTCAAGTGCTGAATAAATAAATTACTTAATTACATATTATTGGAGAGAAGAACAGATGGTCAGCTTAGCCCATCTCCTGATGCCTTCGGCTTCTAAATGGAGAGTGGACCCTCAGAGACTGGAGCACGTTGAGCACTGAATTCTGTTTATCTGCAGGTCCTACCCAAGGCCTCTGGTGTTCAGGAATAAATAAGCCTTCCCCTCTCAATGCTGAGAGATACTGGGTGCTCTAGTGCCCATTCTAAGCTTTAGTTGGGCAGGCCTGAGCTGGTTGGTGTTTTCCAGTTTGTTAATTTTGGCACCAGATGGAGGTAGAAATGGATTTTGCTTCCTGTAAAATGGCTGAAAAGTGATTTTCAATTGAAGATCTAATCAAATGTGAAAGGGGCAGTTGAATATTTACTTCATGTGCTCAGGAGCATCTCTTCCCAGGGCAGACCTTATGCTTGTTTTTTCTTCCCTTTGGAGGTCCCCAGCGGGCAACCTATTGCTTTATCTAAGCACTACTCTGCTATTACAGGGAGGTGGAGCTGGGGCTGTGTTTGTTTTCAAATGCTTTGGCTTGACTTGATGAGGTCTGTAGAGGGGGGCTTCCAAATGTTCGTCTGGGGGTGACTGCCAAATTGGCTATATCACAACCACCTGGGTTGTTTGTTAGTTATAGATTTCTTAGTTCACTGCATAGAGATGCAGAGTCATCAAGCCTTGTATAGGATCCAGAAATTGTGTTTCTGTAGAATTCTATGATGGTTATGAAGGAAGTTGGGGAGCACTGTGGATAAGCTGGTAAACAAGTAGACATTAAACTCAATAGTATTGTTGAGAATTTCTGTTGGGTAACACTGGTATGGAACCGAAGGCCTCTTGTTTTCAAGACAAGCACCCTACCACAGAGCTTCAGCTTGTGCTCTGTTGAGGAAATTTTAATAGAGGCTTGCACAATTCATGAGATTTTTTTTCTCAACTTTATTTGATTTAGAATCATCAAAAAGACACATTTCTGGATGTGTCTATTGAGGAGGTCCTCAGGAAGGTTAATAGAAAAAAGAAGACCCACACTGAATGTGACCAGTATCAGTCCCCAGGTTAAGGTCCTGAACTGAATAAAAAGGATAAAGCCTGCTGAGTACCAACATACATTTCCTGGCTCCCTGGCTGTAGACATAATGTGACCAGATGCCTCATTCTCCTATTGCCACAGTTCTCTCTCCATGCCAATCTCTGAGCTGAAGTAAATGCTTCCACCCTTAAGCTGCATTTGTCTGATATTTTGTCTCTGAAACAAATGTAACAGATAAAGTTTGTTTACAAGTTCACAAATTCAGATGAACTATCCAGTGTTGGCAAGGCACTGACTAGCTATAGTCAGAAACAGGTAAAAGGAGAAGAAATTATTAGTACCTCATGAGACTCATAGGAAATCATAAGGAAAGGCCCCAGTATAAGAGTGAGGCACTGCCACCATCATTCTGCAGGCCAGCAATGAGAAAAATAGAGAAATCAATGCTCCAACCTATCTCCAATCTCTTGCTGATCTTGCTTGATCTCTGATTTCTTGCTGATTTTTGTTGGGCAAATTTGCAGGACCAGGGTTCATGACTGAAGAAATCTACCACAGTCAGATGTCTGAGACACTCAGAAGGAGCAAAGCTGACACCAAAGGAGCAGATGAGAAATGTCTTATATCTATGGTGTATGTGGTAGTCTGAATGGAATTGGCCTCCATAATCTATCTCATATGGAGAGGCAACATTAGGAGGCATGGCTTTGTTGGAGCGGGTGTGATGCTGCTGGAGGATGTGAGTCCGTGTGTGACTGTCAGTTAACTTCTTGTGGCCTGCATATCAAGATGTTTCTAGCACCATGTCTGCCTGTATACCACCATGCTCACCACCAGGATAATGATGGACCAAACCTCTGAGACTGTAAGCAAGCCACTCCAATTAAATGTTTTCTTTCTAAGAGTTGTTGTGATCCTCTAAGATTGTGTAGGTCACATTTTCTGGCTACAAGTTTTTACTATCAATTTGAGGATGGCAACTCATATATATATATATAAAGGATTTTTCCCCATGTATACCGCTGCTCGCTCTCCATTCCCTCCTCCCAATCTTTCCCAGTCCTCCCTCAGCCTTCCCCCATCACATTCCCCCAGAGGATGGCAACTCTTCTGTTTTACACAAAGGCCTTTATTCTAAGTGTGAAGTAACTTGTAAAGTTCCACTATAAAGAGTGTACACTCTCAAGGAGCAATGCTGACATCTTACACAATTGCCATTCTACATGTGTCCACAGTTCATTAGTTCATATTCTGTCTTTGGCACAGAATACAAGGATACATTTTAGATTGTGACTGTCAGCCTGGATTTCAAGTTTGAATTTAGCTTTATATCTGTAGGATAGATTATTTCTTCTTTCTAGGTAATTATAGATCTATCATTCTGTATCTATGAATTGATAATTTTTAGGTCAGTATTTACATTTGTAACCAACATGGGCTACATGTTGGCACCTCTAAAGATCTCTCTTTAAAGAAACCACATTTCTTATACATCTTTGAAGAGTGCAGTAAGCTGTTTCTGTAAATTTTTTCAGTATATTTAGAGCATATATTTAGTGGCCATTCATAATTGTAACTCCACATCAGAAGAACTGGATTGATCTGAATGTTGGTACATTATGGGTAAAGATTTAAACTGTCTTAAGTTAGGTCACTGACAGAATCTGTATGAAAATAGTCAAAAATTCCTTGGAGGCCACCTGTACCCTTCTTCAGGCTTCAGATACCACCCCTTGTAGAAAAGACTTCCTGGTGGATATTGACAGACTTGGTTTTCCACTATCAGCCATTGACCAAATTATCTTCTTGTGCTTGGAAGAGACAACTGAGCTCTGGGTCTCACAGTAGGGAGCCTGCGTGGTTGGTAGAAGAGTACATGGCTGAACATTACTGGAATCTGAATTCTGACTTTACTACTTACAGTGTGACTTCGGGCTTAACAGTCTTTTTCTCTGTGTATGAGTTCCTTTTACAGAGGAATGGGAAGAATCATAGTGCCTCTTTAATGGATGTGTTGAGATGAGCAAATGAGATTCCAGGCAAAGCACTTGGTGTCTGGCATTCTGTCAATGAATAGGAGCTATTCTCACTTCTTCTAATTCTTGCATAGAAAACCAAGTGCTAATGACATTATGATTTAGGTCAGGTCATGGTATAAAGTAATCAAAACAATAGTCACCATGGTAACATTTGCCTTCAGGCTTTTTTCCGCCTTTGAATATGTTCCCATTTCCTCACAGAAGAAGCTACACCTCTGACCAGTTAGGTTTCCAGAAGAGTTTGAGGAAGTTGGGGATGCTTTTGGATTTGGACCAAAACATGTTGGCCTGTTTATGATTCAGTGGAAATAATTTTCTGAGAGTGTTTAAGAACTAAGTACGAGCTAAGCATGTCCAAGCTGCAAACCACAACCACTAAACAGCTTGGGATCTGAAACCCTGGATCAGCACCTTGGAGCCAATTCCCTTCAGAGGAACACCTGACCCAATCTTGATGTCGGGTGAGGAAAGCAGATCTGCCTGGAGTGGATGCTGAACTAAGCCACCTTGGGACCTTGGGACCTCCTGCCCTTGCTGGGGAGGAGATAAGGAGATGAGGAGAAGAGAGAGTGACTGGGAGGGGTGGGGGGATGAAGGGAGTCTGAACAAGGGGATACATGGATAAAAAATATGACTTTATTCATAATAAAAAAGAAAAAAATAAGTATGTGTGTTTGTGCTTATAAAATGTTTGTGACACAACAGACAAAAGAAAATGCACATTAATCTAACTGACTATTTGCCTGGAGTTGTTTAAGGCTTTATTATTGACTATGTTTCTGTAGGTATACTCCATATCTTCAACTTTATATCATGATCCTTATGTGTTTAAGTTGTTCATTCATAAGCATTTTCAGACTCTCTGCCCTTCACAAAGTCCAATGCAAGAAGAAGCAATTTTAGTCACTCAACACTTTCAAAGATATGCTTTCCTCATCACTTACCTCTTAATTAAAACTATTGTAATATATCCTCATAGAGGTCTTGACAATTATTTTATGTACAGTAGACACCTCCATTCTATTTCTTGAGACTTTTATAATCTTTTGAAAGTTTTTGGTTTGATAAATAAACATTTTTGGTTCATATAATTTCTATAAGGTAGGGATCACTTTCCATTCTAGCTAAGAGAAACATTTTAGTACATGGTAAAATGGACGCACATGTACACACACACAGACAGAACAAGTGCAAGTGGTTATGTGCAGATGCACATGTGTTTGTACACATGCAAGGATATATGACTAAGTAGAAAAAAATATGGTGTGTGGGGAGCTTGAGTATTTCTGCCTGAACTAAGAAAAGATGGAATTTATAGACATGCTGAATCCTTCAAAAATTAATAATCTCTTCCTGATGCAGCTGATAATAAAACATACTCAAAGAAAATCAGACTTTGATCACTAACCCATAACCACACTATCCTCTAAAAAGAAAGATTTTCTGGCTACTAAAAAGTCATGTATTAGTTCTGAAATACCTAGGCTTTTGATTCCTTATTTGTATTTTGTTTGGAGACTGAGTCTCATTAAGTAGCTCTGGCTGACCTGGAAAATGATACATATGCACAGCTCATATTTTTATCTTGTCCTTGAGAACAGGCATTTGATTTTGATCATTTCTCACATAAAGAAGTGTATTGCATTTATTTATCACTATCATCTTTGACACTTACAACTTCCCAGGCTTTTCACATCTAACTTTTTTTTCCCCAGTTATTTGGGCAGAACCAATAGGGTTGGAGCGATTACTATTTCACACTCAACACAGATCTCTTAACAACTTCCACTGTCCTCTATACCTTCAGAATGCATCCTGCTTCTGATGCCTTCCCTCTGCCTTCCCTGCTGTACTCTGGGTAGGGTCCCACCATTCCCTCTTGGTTTAATGTTGTTGCCTTGTAATTCTTCTGTTTGCTTCTCTCCATTCTCCTGTGCATCTCTTCTCTACACAGTGTCCAGAGAAATACCTATGCAAAGCCTGATCAAATCATATTGTTCCTCTGCTTAGAACCCCCTAAGGTTTCTCATCCGAATGAGAATATTTCAGAGTGGTCAAGGCAGAATACTATGTTACACATTGCTCTCTCTAGCCTCATCTTCCAGTCCCTGCTTTTTAGAATAGTTCAGCTAGACTATGCTTCTGTGTCCTAATCTTCACGCAATCCATTCCCTCTGCCAAGAACACTCTTCCTGCATTACATCTCCAATTATCTCCTGTCATTCAAAGTTTTGTTAAAACATGACCCTATGTGGTCGTATTTTCCCTGATCACTATGTGTGTGTCTCTTCTCATGTGCAAAACCAACACCTACACTCCAGTTAAAAGACCTGATCATAGTGTTCCAGAAAGTTCTACCTTCACAGTATCCCTCATGGCCTATGTGAAGAACTGGAGTTGCCAACTGCCAGTGAAATGTCAGTAGTAAAGACCTTTAATGGGAGATTCTTCTTTCTGTTTTAGACAACACTAGCTCTGAGAAACCCAAGTGGTCGCCATTTATAATTGTCCTGTGTCTCTTTTCTAGGACCCTTTGAAATATACAGTTTTTGAATTGAGTTTTGCCTGAAAAATCTGCATCCAATTTGAATGAAATTGAATATGTTTGAGGGCTCAAGCAGCATGTCTTCTATCTGAAGCAAAGTGGAGATGAATTTCAATTAGATGTTCCCATTATAATCTGTCTCCACCTGTAGTTTTCATCAAAATTGCTAGGCAGTGTGATATAATGTATGATTGGGATTTGCCCACTGGCTGCAGTACCCCCATTATCCTAGTAAAAAAGCACAAAATAATTAGTATGATACATATAGATAGTGGTTTCTTTATAGCTAGTGACTTTAATTGTGGTGAGTAATATATATGAAGTTGGAAATCTTACATATTTCCTTTCCAAGAAGATACTAATTATTAATTCAGTTGACAAAGTAACAATGTTTCAAAAGATTTAGTGCAAACCGAACATCATAGTCAATAGCTACTGTAAAATGTCCATTTTATGGTCTTATTTTTTGCCTGAGCATAATTTATGGTAATTTAGTGGTTGCATATAGCCTGTTGGCTTGAGAGTTGATACTTAAACATTTCATAAATTGCGGCTGAATGTGCTGGTTTCATTAATGCTCTACTTTCTTCTACAAGTGGACTTCTCTTCATCATGCTGTTGTTCAGGCCTCCTTCCTCTTTGCAATTCTTAGAGCTCAGTATTTAGAAGATCACTGTCTTCATAATGGAGCATTTACTAAATGCCAGGCAGCATGTTTCTGGGCTACAGAGGAAATTAAGCACACCTTCCTGTGGAATGGAGATGATATCTGGGTTTATGCCATGGCAGTTCATTTTAAGTGCTTTTGTTTATAAGAATCTTCTTCCCTCATGGATTTTAAGCTAGCATAGAAAAAGGACATAAAGTCTATAATTTGACCCATTTATTTTCAGAGTAGGCTTCTATGCACTATGATTTAATTAATTTGAAGTGAAGGACAAGTTGGCCCTTATCTTCTAGGCCCAAGGGTAATCTATCCAAAGATCTAAAGACTGTGCAATAGCAAGCTGTAGCCAGGAGTCTGTGTAGATGACTGGTCTTCAAAGAACTGCATGAAATGCTTCAGAAAAGTGAAGGAAATACTCACCTTCCACTGTTCTTTACAGCTGTTTACAATAATTTTAAATTTTAGTAGTAATTAATGATTTTTTCAGAAGTGATTAAAATTTCACAATAGATGAATATTTCATGTCTAATCATAGATAATCTTATTAAAAATGTTGTGAGAAAACAGGTTTTAAAATTGAGACTTGTTTCCTAAACTCCTCAAATCACATTACAAAATTTGCCATTGTTTATTGCCAACAAACATTTTTTTGGCAATTCAATTACACAAACATCTCTTTTGCTGATCTTATAATCATACTAGCTAGCAAATGAATGCAAATAGTATAATAATTTTATGTGTATTATCAGTTTTATTGTGTGTCTGAAATCCATGTTGTCAATGTTTATCACTAACACTTTAAATACAGAGGTAAATTTAAAATTAAAATTGTGCTAAAATTTTCATTTTAACATTTTTCTAATTATGAAATATATGCTTGTATAAAATTTGAAAAGTATCAAGAGTATTCATCTATCAATTAGATTGAATATAAAAGAAACATGATAAAAGAAAATGACTAAGATATAAGTAGAGATCAGTATAGGCTTCACAGACATTAAAATAATTGTGAATCAATCTTAAAAATTATTCTATGTTCTCAACCATATGTATTCATATGGCTGTGTATTCAATCACAAATAAAACATGCTAATTCTTTAAAAAAAACACAAATTACCCAAATTAACAAGATAGAGTATAAAAACTGAAATAGATATATTCCTGTTACAAAAAAAACCCTGAGTACACATTATAAACATACTCCATAAAGGACATTTATAAGCCCAGATGACTCAACAGTGAACTTTAGCAAATTGTTTAAAAAAATTAATGTAGAATCTGCATATTTTCTGACAGAAAACAGAGGAATAAACATTGTAAAAAGCAGCATAATTACAACATAAGCATATTATAGAACATTATAAGAGAAATACAAAAACTAAAGTGATATTTATCATGAACATTAAGGTAGAAGTTTCTCTACAAAATACTTGAAGTGGAATGAGCAACCTACAAAAATTATAATATAATATCATTATATATAGGTTTCATTGTGGGAATGTGAGGCTGGCTTAATGTCTAAAAATAAATTATGGTAGTGCCCTGAATTTATACCTAAAATAAGAAAGCTTATCTGCACAATATCATGACTAATGCAAAAAATTTTAGCTGAAATGTACTATTCATTCATAATCTAAAAAAAGAAATAGAAAAAAATATCTTAAGATAGTAAATATGCACACACACATGTGCAAGAGAGATGAGACAGAAAGAGGAGAGAGGAGAGAGAGAGAGAGAGAGAGAGAGAGAGAGAGAGAGAGAGAGAGAGAGAGAGAGAAAGAGAGAGAGAGTGAGAGAGAGAGCGAAAGCCTTTGGCCTTTTTCAGGTTATAATCATTTAACTTGGTTTTTTTGCAAGTTTAGGAAGAAGGAAAAGATATTTTCTCTCTCTACTCCAATTCAACCTACCTGAAAAGAAATCACAGGCATGGATTTAGAGATAACAAAACCATCTTTACTTGTCAACAGCATGATTATCTGCATAGAAAACACAGGTCCTATTGTATTTACAATGAATATCAACTAGCACAACTATCTGAAGTAAACAGAAACCCCTGGAACTAGTGAGTTTGGTTTGCAACGTCACTAAGACAACATTAAAAACATTTTTTTCTATAACATTAATAATATGTAATTGGAAACAGAACTGCAAAACAACAAAAATGTTGTAAAAATATCGCTCAATGAAATGCTTATGAATACTCTAATAAAATATGTCCAGAATCTGCATGTTGAAGTTACAAATGCTGCTGAAAGAGAAACTCCAGGTGGCTGAAACACAGGAAGATAAGTGCTATGTTCATAGGTGAGAAACTCAACAGTCAGAACTAAGGGTTTTTTTTTTTTTTTTTTTTTTTTTTTTTTTTTTTTTTTTTTTTTAACAAAGGATGAACGTTTTATTTGTTTCTCACTGTGTTGCAAAGCCAGTACTTCATGGTGGAAATACAACGGCAGCTAACGCAGCTCTTAGTAGGTCACTGTACACTCTCTTGTGCTCCCAAGCATTTCTAATGAGAAGACACACTAAGATTTTTGACAAACATCCAGTGGTGGATATGGGCAAGTTACAATATTATGGGAGACATACAACACTGTTAGCCTGAATTATGATCACTAGGTAGGGTCTCATGTAACTCTGGAACTTGTAAGTAGACTAGGTTGACCTTGAACTAATGAGATCTGCCTGTTGATTAAAGAGTGATTCATCACCAAACCCAGCTTTATAACCACTTTTTACTATAGATGATCTCAAGAATTCTAAACACCAGAGCTTGACCTCTAGTCTAAATACCTAATAAGGAGATTATTAAAAATATATTCATTATGTTTATCTGTACCCATCAGGAAGTTGGATTTTTAAAGTAGCACTGTCGAGAATAGTTTCTTTTCATCAGTATTGCTAAAGGTTATTTCAAATCTTTTATCTCTACTAATTTTTCCCCCAAATTTATCTGTAGTTTTAAGACAATTAAAAAGTACCAGTAGCATGTTTCTACATACCGAGCTGAAATTACTTTTCCATACCATTCCAATGGTACATTTTAGCAATGTGACCTGCCACTGTTAATATTGGCTTGGATTATGTGCTGATTATAGTTAGTGTTAGCCAAGGTTCTCCTTTATAAAAGAAGTTTCTCCAATTTTTGTCCTTCACTCTTTGAGGACCTTCATTGATATGGGACAGTCATTGTTTTTGCTTAACTGATAGTAGAAAACAGCATTTGCATACACTAAGGAGATACTGTGTTTTGTTTTGGTGTGGTATATGTATACATTGTGTTATTCTTAAATCAGGTTAATATGTCTGCAGGCTGCCACACTTCTATGTAGTAGAAACATTCAAAATCCCTTCTAGCTTTTAGGAATGTACCTGTCATGGAAAAAAGGAGGTATATGTCTGCTCTTTGAGTACAAACTATGCAATGACATTATTTGAAATATTCTAAGGCAGAAGATTTATTGTTTCTCCTTATTTGCATATTTATTTGCTAATGTTTCTTATTATGGGCTGTGGATAGTTATTTATCCTGTGTTTTAATTCAACACTATTTAATTTTGTTGTTCAAATTGTTTCAGTTTTGAACACTGTGAACTATTTTAATTGATTTCCTTTTTCTCTTTTATATACTCTCCATGCTGCTTTCAACATTTGTTGTAGAAAGTTTTTCCCGGGCCGTTTTGGCCCGGAGGTTTGTGACTTGGCACGCATGTCGGCTTTTGTCCCCCAAAGAAATGAATCAGATGCTTATATTACTTCATACTGTTTGGCCTATGTCTAATGCACATTTCTAGCTAGCCCTTTCATCTTAAATCAACCCATTTCTATTAATCTTCCCACCACGTGGCTTAGCCTGTGGCTCAGCCCCATACCTCTACATGTTCCTCCTTCGGGGGTCGGATGGAGACTGACTTAACTCCACCCTGCTCCTACCTGCCTGTGCTTTGATCCTCCACCCACTTCTACGGTGCTGTGCATAGGCCAAAACAGTACTTTATTTACAACATATAGAGAACATTCTACCACAAGCATTTGATTACCTTCTGGTGAGATAAGATGCCCTAAGACCTGAAATCACCTTAAGGATTTGTCCATTTTTCTTCTTTTAAACCCTGTCTCAAAACAAACAAAAACAGAACTGAAGCCAAGATGTGTCAGCCTCTAACTTATCACAGGTGAAGAATTACACGTGGGCATTCTAACCTGTGAACACACACACACATATTTACAGTTATGATCATTTGTATCTATAATTAGCAACTCATGAGCTGTTTCTCAGACCTTCACTAGTAGCCATGGTGGTATATATATAACTGTAACTCCTTCTGGTGATTTTTTTATTAACTTGTGTTCTAACAGTGAAAATACTGGATCCCACTAAATACCATCATTTTCTTAATTGTTTACTTCCAGTATACATGTATGGTTGAGATTTTGGTCATATTAATAAGAGAAACAACTTTATTGGCTCCAGTACAGTGCTTCAATGAACTTTATTTCATCCTTAAGTTTACAGATACCATTTCCAGATAACTTAGGCCTGCACAAGGTCCTCCTCATTTCAGTCAGGTTGTTTCATACATTGGTTAGACAGTTTGGTGGCTTAAAATCCCATGTTTAAAAATTTAAATGTATTATCTCTACATCTTGATGCTGCGAAGGTCAATGGGTTTTGACAGATGCATAGTGTGTATATCAACCATCTTGAATCATACAGGATAGTTTCACCACCCTAAAGCAATGCTCTGTTCTTTGGTCACCCTGTTCTTTTTTTTTTTCTTTTGTATTTATCAAGAAAAACAGTAAAATGAATTTAAAATGCTGATAAGTTAACAATAACTATAAAGAAAATAAAAATCATAAGCATGACTTATCAAGGGTGAAAATGCAAATAAGTTTGCTACACATAAAATTACTTTGTGTTCAGCTTTCCCTATGATTTTTTTTTCTATCCCTGTATATCCTTATTCAAGGTCCCTTCCCCCTCCTGCCACATCAGGTTATTTTTTCTTTTCCACAATTCCCCATCCCCTTCCTGGGCAGGCAGCAGACAGTCCCATGGTCCCACTGACCCAATAATGCTTAGTTCAGTCTCCACTCCTGGCAAATTCAGTTTTGTCTCCTCTCCCTCAAGAGTGAGTCAGGTGTTCCTATAGGTGGAGTGGGATCCGAAGGGTCAGTCCAGGGTCACCCTGTTCTTGAGGAATGTTTCATAACCAATGATAAGTTTTTCTCTTTTCATGATTTTGTCTTTTCAAAATGTTGCACAATTGGGATCAGATAGTCATTTCAGACTAAAGATTGGGATCAGATAACATGTAGCCATTTCAGACTGCTTCCTTTCACTTAGCAGTATTCATTTAAGATTAAGCTGTGTTTATTTTTATAGCTTGATAGTTTATTTGTTCTTATCACTGATTTTCTTTTATGTATGCCTTTGAGTATTACAAATGTTCATAAGCGTTTCTAAGGAGAAAATATGGCAACAGTATTGAAGCTATTGAAAGTTCATTTTCAAAACATGAACCTTACTTTTATTCTTATATCTGATATAAAATCTTGAAAGTTAACCACAGATTATAAAATTATTCATTTTCAAGAAAATCTTTATAACTTAAATCTAAACAAATAGATCCTGGGTGGAACTCTAGAACTGCAAATAATAAAAGAAGCTACTGAATTGGGCTTCTCCAGAGTAAAAAACAATTTCACATAAAAATACTCTTTCAGAATGAAAGAACTATCAATAAATAGTACAGAGAAAAACATTTTCCAACTAGGAGTCCAACAAAGTATTTGATTTTAAAATGTATAAATAATGCTTCAAACCTAACAGCCAGAAATCAGATTTTAACTACCAACTTGGCAAAGATCAAACTGATATTTCATCTTGATCTAGACTCATTCAGTAACAGGAAAGTCATGCCTGGTACTGGAAGCACAGCAAACTTTCTGGGGCTAGTGAAGTCACAGATTTTGGAGGAGAACTTGCAGCTGCCACCACTTTCCTCAGCCAGCATAATCCCTAACTATATTCTAAATTTTTGTCCTTATACCCATAGATACGTGTAGTCCTCACCCATCATCAAGAAAACTGTTCATTGCAACAGATGGAGAGAACATTACAGAAAACTAAGACCAATCAAAATGCAGAGGTGTGACAGAGACCTACAATGAGACAATTTGTAGAGAGGGAGGAACTTTGGAACACCCAGTCCTAAGTGGGATGTCTTTATCAAACTCTTCCCCTAAGAGTCCAGGAGGCTATGCAGAGAAGAAGGCAGAAAGAGTTTAAAGAAAGTATAGATAACTTCAAGGAAACAGCATCTCCCAGATACAACAAACTGAGGTATACATGAATGAACAGACAGTGGCAGCATGAACAATCCAGATGGGGTACCAGATCTGAGAGGGGGTAATAGACATAGGATATCTGTAATTGATACCTGGAGACAAAGGAAAAATTTAACTTTTCTCATGGAGTCTTACTGGGTCTATTAATCACAGTACAGGGCAGCTCCCATCCCAGGAATACTTGGCTAAGCCCAAAACAAACTCAGTAGTGTTTTTTGTAGACTTTTGGTCTCCTTTTGTCTTTTTGTTTTTGGTTTTTTTTTGTTTTTTTGTTTTTTTGGGTTAGGTCTTTTTGTCTTATGAATCTTTTGCTTGCTTATTTTGATTTTTTGTTTTATTTCTCTTTTGTTTATATTATTTTAGGAGAGAGAGAGAGAGAGAGAGAGAGAGAGAACATAATGTTGGGTGTGGACAGAAGTGGGGAGAATTGAGAGAAACTGGAATTGGAAGACTGCAAGACCCAGAGGATGAGGAGTATTTTTTAAGACCCTTGTAATAACAGAAGCTACACTCATAAAGTCTCTCTAACATGACTGCCTAAATATAAGCTGATTTAGGGAACAACAGCCACGCCAAAGTGGAAGGGGAAAGCACAGGAGGCTTCAGCCCTAGGGAAAGAACTACAGGCAACGGAGGGATGCCAAGACTGGGAGAAATGGTCTTCCTTAGGGAAGAGGAGGCCAAATGCTTATCCATATTCACACAAGCGACATTATACAGACTAAACTGGTCATAGATAGGAATCTATATGTATATAGATATACATGTATGCATGTAATAATAGCTAATAAAAAAGGGGTCATGACTTTGGACAAGAACAGGGAGGGCTATATAGAAGTGTTTGGAGAGAGAAAAGGGAAGGGTGAAATAATGTAATTATATTATAATATCAAAAAATAAAAGCAATTAAAAAGAAACTCCATCACCTGAGACAACTACAAATGCTTGGTCATGCACTTCTTTGAACTTACCTAGCTCATTTGTTTGACATTTACCTATCTGTATCTTTACTACTCCTAGGATATTTCAGATGCAGTCTTTGCCTCTACATAAAATGCATTTCCTCTAAATATTTCCATAGCTAACTCTCTTACATCTTTTAAGGTTTTCTCTAATATTTTCTCCTTAATGAATCTTTTTGTCTTCATCCTGTTTAAATGACAGTTTTTATCCTTGAATTTACAATTTACTTTCACTTTTTTCCCCTCATAGCATTTATCTTATCCTAACAAATTATATAAAATATTGATATTGATGTTCACTAATCATTTGTACATACCAACAGGTAAATTTCATAGATGTACACATCCAGGTATATTTAGGACAGATTCTACTCTCTGGTGTATTGTATAAACACTATAAATATGTGTTTATAGACTGTGTAAAGCAAGTTAGGTTGTTACTCAGCATTTTTCAGTATTATGGTATCTGGATATACAAAAATTTATGTTTTACTCATTTAGTGGCTTATTTTAGAATAGCAAGCCTACATTAGAAAAGAATCCTTAATTTTAAGACTAATTATTCTTCTTAATATCAATACAGGTTTTAATTTTTATATCTTTTTGTCTTTTCTTTTTTATTATAGTTTCTACATATAACCAAGGTAGATGATTTATATTTTCTCTAGAGTCTTAAATTTAAATTAAAAATGTTCTCATGAAAACTGAGTTTAAAGTGAGCCATGGTGGCACAAGCCTTTAATCCCAGCACCTGGGGAACAGAGGCAGGTAGATCTGAGTTTGAGGCCAGCCTGATCTACAGAGTGAGTTCTAGGATAGCCAGAGCTATACTGAGAAACCCTGTCTCAAAACACCAAAACCAAAACCAAACAAAGCAAAAAAAGAGGTCAGTTTAAACCATTATTATTAAATATATTGATGGCAATCTTTGTCTTTGGAAGGAAAAAAATAAGTTACAATTGACAAGGTTTTATTTTACTTCATTTACAGTATGACCCCAGGAGTGAGTAAAGTGAACAGGATCTATCTAATCAAGGAAGCAAATGCCATTTTCCTGGAACAAATTGAGTGAGATCACAGAAACAGAAAGTTGACTGATTCCAATATTACCTTGGTGCTATGTACGAAGTTGAAGATTTTGCATATGCCTCCACTTGGAAGAAAAGGGTAAAATAAACTTTTTGGTTTCACAGTGTTACCTTAATCAGATATTGAGGATACATTAGCAATTCCTTAGCTTAAAATTAACCAATATTTGGACTTTTAGATGTTATAATGTTTCCTATTTATTTATTTTTTTTATAAAACAGATCAAGTGATATAGATTTTTAAGCAACGTTTAAAAATGATTTATTTATTTTTATCTTATGTGCATTGGTGTTTTGTCTACATGTGTGTCTATCTGAGGGTGTTGATTCCCCTGCAAGTGGAGTTATAGACAGGGATGAACTGCCATGTGAGTGTTAGGATTAACCAGGTTTCCCTTGAATAGCAGCCAATGCCCTTAACCACTGAGCCATCTCTCCAGCCCCCTAAAAGTAGTTTTTACATGGAAGCCTTTTTGATTTAAATGTCCATTTATTCTTTGATAATTGTGTTCTGAAAAACAGTATCTTGATTACTTGCTTCGAAGCTACAAAGCACTGGGATCCAAGACCTGGGTGAAGTGAACATAATTGTTTGGTATCTACTGAATTTATCCTAAAACAGGGAGACAGAAATGAAGAACCACTGGGACATGCAATTATAAATTGTAAGAACCTCAGAATCAGAGCCAGGGGACAATTGACCAGAGGAGACTAGCAGAACCTGGGTTTTGTATAGAGGGTCTTTTCAAGTAATGTTTGAGTGGATCTGAGCACTGAGAGTTTATTCATGAAGCCAGGTAAGGGAGGTAAGGTCGAGGAGACTTTTAAGTCAGAGAAAACAGTATTACAAAAAGCCTTAAGGTGTAGAATAGGAGGAGTACAAAAAAGGGCAGCATGAGGAGCATATTAAAGGGAGCTGTTAGATAAAAGATAGGAAAAGTCACCATCAGTTTAAGAATGCCAAAGGGGACCCCAATCTATCCATAAAAGATACACCTCAGCTCTTCGAGAAACTGTAGAAATTCTGTACAGAATTTGGATGTTCAAAATTTGGCTTCAAAGATGTCATGCCTTGTACCCAACTGTGCAATATCAGCTGGAACAGAGTTGCTGAAGTAGCAATACTTAGTTAAGTTAGCTACTTGAGAGTAATAGGTAAGTTACAATTTGGACAAAAGTGTTTTGTACTAGTGAGTTATGAAACTATTCTAGAAATTTAGGTAAAGACTGGAGTGGGTGTAACAATGATGGTGATGGTGATGGAGCAGAATGATTTTGCTGTCAATAGCTGGCCTCTATCTTCTGTGTCCTGTGGAGCACTGTAGATCATCCATGTAACAGATGGAATGGATTAGCTATCTGATGTCAATTGGTGCATATAAATACATGGTTTACTGAGTCTCATTTTGAATCAAGAGATAGCACAATCTTTTTAAGGACTCTGATTTCCAACAGGATCTTCTTGTGGCTTGAAGAATGACAACATTATGCTGTTGGGCATGACGATGCAGATAATTAGTCAAAGCTCCAAGGAAACACCAGAAGAGGAGGACCTTTGACTTGGGATCTGCTGCAGTGGCTGGCAACTAGCACAGCAGCAGGAGGTAGGGAGTGACAGACAGGCAAGGCAGATGTTCAGCTGAGCTCCTCCATCTGGATGGGAACTTTTGGTTCCCTTGCTCTTTCCCAGCAATACAGCAAGCAAGCGCCAATGATGCATCTTCATTAGGACAAACAGGGCCTTGGGTAGAAAAAAAAGCAATCACCACTTACTGCAAGCCAGGGGGGTCAGTGAAAACCCAGTCCCATCCTGGGATTGAAGAGGGAGAGTGTGGGATGAAAAGCTGTTCAAGGTTTTTCTCTGGAAGAGAATTTGTTGACAGTGTTAAAGGAGGCCATCTAATCACAGCCGGCTTTAGTGAAGGGAGAAAATGATGACAGATAGGCACCTTATCGAATAATTAATTGTTCTAGGCTTGTGTAAAGCTGTGCTTACACCTTTTTTCTTACTTTTTAGGTCTCATTTCCTCTGGTATTCCCTTATCAGGACTTCTTCAATGTTATGTAAAGACCCAAACTTAATGTTTTCTCACACATTTTCTATTCTGTTCTGAGACCTCTCTTTTCAAGCCTACAAACATGCTTGTTTTGTTATTTAATATTGTAATAATCATTTCCAAAAAAGGGCATTTGACCCCATTTTTCCCAAATAATACTTTGTTACCCTCTGGACTTTTCCTTGACTGTGTTTCACCAGCATGGTTTTCAGCTTTGCTTAACTATCAAGGGCACACATTTGCTTGTTTGTTCATTTCCCCAGTTAGAATGAAATTTTAGTCACATGTAAATTCGGACCACCTTCCTCTCTGTGCCACCCTCCATTTCTGGGACCATTCATGTGCCCAACAGGTCCTCAAGAAGAATGACTATGAGGAAGCCAATGAACTTCATTTGGTATTCTGAATACAATCGGAGAAGTAAGTAGGTATTGTTGTTATCCAATTTGACAGAGGAGGAAACGAGGCTAAGGATTTTATGAAAAAAATCAAACAGATATTGATTTCAGAGTCTAATCTTCTTATTTAAGCTATTCTGTGCCACTTTAATCTTTGATTTTTTTTTTCTGCATCACATAAGCTGAAGAGAAGGTAGAGAAAAATACTATTTACCCTATCTACCAAAGCTTTCCATTTGCCACACATACTGTCACACATATAACACGGGAGTAGCATGACAGAAAACAATCTTGGATGTTGCCTAGGCATACTAGACATAACAAATCTTTTGTAATCTGGGTGTGGTTGTCTATGTCTTCAATCCCAATACTCCAGAGGCAGAGGCAGGTAGATTTCTTTTAATTCTAGGTCAACCAGGACTGCATAATGAGATGAGATGAGATGAGAGAGAGAGTGAGTGAGTTTTGTAAGATTGAAGGTAGAAACAGATTTAATATTCACTGAACATTTATCATTCAGATGACCTCTGTCTTACAGAACTTTCCTGTCTGTGTTTCAGAGCAGACACTTTGACATGGTGTAGACATTGACCTTTGTGGACAAGGATAAGTGAGACAAGAATGTCCAAGATATTCAGTCTCTATCTTCAAGAAGAAAAATCATATACCCTAGTTTCTTAAAGAGGAAACCCTACAATCTTAGATTTTTTTTCTTAGCATTGCTTTATCTCCAGAAGCTGACAGTGGCAATATTGATAGGATTCAATGATGTGTGACTTCAGCTTTGTAAGTGACACTGAGTCAAGGAAAAGTGTGCAAATGGTGTGATTGTGTTCCAGCACTTCATAGCCAGTGTGCAGGGAAACCTGTTCACACATACTTTGGTTTATTAGATGTTAAATACTTTTAGTGAGTGACACTATATTGTCTACTTCTTCATTGCTCAGTTCTGGTCTAGCTTGTTTAGAAAACCAGCTGCTTTCTTTCAAATACATGATGACTATGTCACCTTTGAGTAGTTATTTTTGTGTATATTAGTAGTTTTTGAAATATTTATTCATTGTTCACAAGAACATTGTCAAATTATATGTGTTTAAATGATTTTTGTGAACACCAATGATTGAAACTACAAATGTGATATTATATATCAAAAGTGAAATCAGAAAAGATTTTATAAAGTTATATAAAGTCCAATTATCTTAAGAATAAAATGTTCCAGATAATTAAAGTATTTGGTTACTGAAATACAACACGTTTATGGTTTGTGACTGAAATGCTTGCTGCTCCAATAGGCTCCTTTGGCGTGGAACATTTAGGTGAGGCCTCCCTAGTAGAAGTCATTGGTAGAAGGCCTTTGAAAGCGATAACCTTGCCTGTGTGTCTGCCATTTCCTTCTTGGTCTGCTCAGATATGACCAGTCTTTGCCACAAAGGTTTCTGATGCCATGCCTAACCAGCCTTGATGGACTGAGACTCTCTGAGACTGTGAGTCAAAATATCTCTTTTCTCCTGTAAGTGAATCTGTGAAGGATTGTTATAGTGATTAATAGAAATAGGTTAAGACAGGTGTATTTTTCCTTTCTAAATCAAAAAGATCTTTTAAAAAACTCATCTTATTTTACTCATTCATTCCTTCTTTCTGCTGTGGCTGCTCTGCAGCCTAGGCTTGTCTGGAACTCTGACCCTTCTATTTTACCTCCAGAATGCTGAATTATAGTACTCTACCAACATACCTGAACCTGAAAGTCTCCAATAATAGTTGAGTTCATTCTCCTGCCATTAAGCTGATCAGACTGAATTTTAATTACCTGTTTTAGAATTCATCAGAACAATCATTCTAATTTATCAATATTCCATTGGCAAATGAGAAGAGAGATAAAAAGATCTGATTAAATGTCAGCTGACTGTAAGTGATAGAATCCTGAAAATTTCACTTTACAAATACTCTTAAGATTTTACACAATTATACAACTGTAGCTAAAATGACGGCAGTTTGAATTCCAAAGCTCTGGTTATTTTGGTACTTTCTTTATAAAATAATATATTTGTTTTTTTCTTTTTAAGTATCAGTTTTCCCTCCCCCACTATACATTTTCTTTGTTACAATGCTATTTACAATTTTTTAGCAAGCACCAGAGCTTCTATTTTAATTGTAGTTTTTATGATAACTTGATTTAATCAGTTTAAAACAATACTTACAATTTCATTTCTCCTCTTTGTATACTTAAAAAAAAATAAGAATGACAGGCTTAGAAGTAAAAAAAAAAATCCAAATGAAATGCATAATTCTTCAAAGGTCTTAAGAATAAATATACATAGGTATTTGTGTGTGGGGTGCATATACACATATATAAAGGCACCCCCACAAGTATACATATATATTTAGTATGTATATGTATATATTCTAAATAAAACAAGTACAAAGTTTGTACAATTTATTACATGATGTTAATGTGTATTGCTACCTTGTTTATATTTAAGGAACCAGTATGGCATGCTTGTACATGCAAGACATTATTCTAACAGCTTGATAGGTTGACTCTTCATTAATTCTAATTACTTCCTTTATGAGATCACTATTATTATTCCCCTTTTACATATGATGTAAATGTGATGTGGAGAGGTTGCACATTTTTTTCTAAAGTCATATTATAAGTAAGTGGTTTATTAAAAACCTTTAGAATATGGGTTTCTAACTACTATAGTCTGTTGTTAATCTTGACTGCTCAAAGGACAGAGTGTTCAAAATGTCAGTTTCCAGTACCTATTATTGTTTGCAAATATTAATATCAAAATAGATGAATTTTATGGCCTTCCTCTCTGAAGAATAGGAACTGAATATTTTATAAGTATTGCACTTATGCATGCTATTTACTCATGAACCACAATAAAAATACAGTTATAATTACATCGCATTCTGACATTTCTTCCTATTTTGTTCTCTCCAAGGATTTTAACATTTACAGATGATCCCAGAGGAAACTGATGGGAATGTTCCAATTTTGGTCAGTAGGTCACTCTAATTCTACCTGATGCCCATGTTACCTTTGGGTAATGTTTTTTCCCCCCACATTCTGTTAGAATTCAGAATGTATGCATCCTTGACTTTTATTATGGTGTGTTTTTAATAGTCAAAGAACATCCATCATTCATTTTGAACAGCTATTCAAAATTCTTTACACAAAATAGCACCAGAAGAGAAAAAATTTCCATTATGACTTAGATCATAATATGAACAAACATCTAACTTTGTTTTCTAAAATTAATTTAATATTGCTGCCAAACATTTTCTTTTAACTATTCCCTCTAGTAGAAGAAAATAAACTTAAAAAACAAAGTAAAGTTTCTTCCATGTGAGCTGGGGCTTCTCTAGTTTAAAATATATTTTTTGTGGGTAAAAATAGTGGGTTAGGAGTTGACACTCCCTCTTAAGGTGGTTTGGAAGGATTGGTAGAATGTGTCACTGGAGGATGTGATTAGAAGGATGACTGGCACCTGATAGAGCTCACTGCTGACTGAGCTATTGATACTTATTTTAAGTTCCTTTCTTTCCAAGGTCTCCTTGTCCTGAGTCTTGTCTTCTGTCTCTTGCCCCATGGTGCATATTAAAACATTTTCAATGTATAAAAAACACAATAAAACATAACAGATGCTTTTCAACCAAGTAAAACATCAAATTAAGGTGCAGCATATTTAAGAGAAGGTGAAGCTGTCAGTCAGGTCAGCATCGGGAATGGGGTCAGACTACAAGACAAGAGTGAATTTTGTGAATAGATTTTCTTAAGAGAACATTATTCTAAAGCTATAAGCAGACAGTTTGCCAAAGAAACAGAACTGTGTGTGTATATATAAAGGAGAGACAGTGAAAGAGAAAGAGAGAGAGAGAGAGAGAGAGAGAGAGAGAGAGAGAGAGAGAGAGACAGAGACAGAGACAGAGAGAGAGACAGAGACAGAGAGAGAGACAGAGAGATAGAGAGACAGAGAGAGTTCTTTTTCTGAATGGTTTGTGTCATCAGTAATCCTACCTTGGACTGCTGTTGTAAGTTTTCATTCTTTCTTATTTCCATTGTCTTGTCGTTGCCTAATTTTTCTCTATTCCTGTAAACAATAAAATGGGATGGATGATCCTTTATACAAGGCCTGGTTAAACACTGGTCCCTCCAAGAGAACTGCTGAAAGAGACCACATCTGGAGTTACCAGGGCTTATGGGACCTCATTCATATCAGAATGTGTCAAATAAGTCTTAATAAAGATGGACAGTATTGCTGAACAATCTGTGTGTAGAGAATTACATGTTCACTAGCAGCCAAGGTGATAATGTATGAATGTTGTCTCATATGAGAATGCTAGTAGAACTATTTTAGGCTCTAATTAAGAACTTCCAGTACTGAAACTCTGTACAGAATGAGCCACTGGAGGACTAGATGAAGGAGACATCATATCCATATCATTGGAGATGTTCCCAGAGAGACCCAGAGGAAAAGCAGCTTCCGGAAGTTTCAAAGAAGGACCTGGTGTATACATCTGCCTGTTCCAGAGAGTAGGATCTAGCCTGTTGTTTTGGTGGCACATGGAACACAAAATCTTAATGCTCCCTGCCTCCCTAACCTACTCCCAGGAGAATGGGTATGGTGGTTATCTGTAACTGGCAATTTGACACAACCTGGAATCATCTGTTAATGAGAGAGAGGCTTGATGAGGGGTTTTCCTGTTGGGGATTGTTTAGGTTACATTCACAGAAGTTGTAAACTCCCAGAATGCTCTCATACTGCTTTCTTCTAATCCTTGACTTCTTCCAAGATCTAGATACCACTTAATGTCATCTTCCTCTCTGGCAGAAGGTTCCCTCCGCCCCCTGCATACTGTGGCTTGTTCCTTTTGAAAAAGTTACCCATGGTCCTACTGACCCAATAATGCTTAGATCAGTCAATAAGTATTTTGATAAAGTGTAAATAATTTTGTTTACAATACTAATTTTACTTGGTAAAACTGTACATTGGAATAATACATGGTATGATTTTTCTTTTTAAGTATATCCCATGACTGTTTCATCTTTATAAAGAAAAAACCGCAAATCAAAAAAAAAAAAAAAAAAAAAAAAAAAAAAA
>PVIH01003163.1:0-85061 GCA_004025045.1 Sigmodon hispidus | reverse complement strand
GCTTTTTTAAAAATTTAATTTTTGAGGTTATAACATAGAACATTTTCCTTTCCCCTTTCCTCCCTCCAAGCCTTCTCATAAACCTCTCTCACTTTCCAACAGATTCATGGGCTCTTTACTCTCCATGACTGCATTCATCTATGTGTATGTACATACATATATTCCTAAGTATTGCCTGCACAGTACATATGTTTCTTGCATATCTGGCGTTTCCACTTCTATTGTCTTTGTGCAACTCATATTTGGACAGTCATGTAGATGAAACTTTAGGGTTGCAGTTCCTGATATTACTAAAATACACAGCCTCATAGCCAAACTCTTGATCATCATTGTTCCTTGGTAGTGATGTAGACTTAATGTAAGAAAGGATACAGGAATGAATGAATTTTTGGCAAAACATTTTTTTTTTTACATAACCATATGACTTTCTGTTTAGAAAGCTTCCCACTGATCTCAGTGAGGCTTTATAGTTTAACTTGTCAGGGTGGGGAGGATAGGTAGATTACTTGCTACATGTAGAATGTTTTTATTTTCTTTTACTGAAAGTAGATTTTTTTCTTCATATAATATATTTTCATTACTATTTCCTCTCTCTCTACTCCTCCCAGCTCCTTTCCATGGTCTCCTCCCATTCAGAACTACACCTTGTCTGTCCCTCACTAGAAAAGAAACAGGCTTCTAATGGATAATAATAAAATAAAATATAATAAAGGAGAACAAAAGCTAACACACAAGCATAGGACAAAACAAAGAAAAGAGCTCAAGAAAAAGTACAAGAAATAAATATAAAGAAGACTTATTTGTTTGCACACTTACTCATGAATCCCATAAAAACACTAAACCTAAAGCTGTAATAAAGAGTTTAAATATAAATAAAATAAAAATTAAAAAAAAATACAAAGCCCCAATATAACATCATGAGACAAACTCTAAAGATGCCACTGAGTTTGGTTTTTGTTGGCCATCCATGCTGGACATGCAGTATACCCTTAAAAGTAGTTTGCTTCTCCAGAAAGACTGTTGGATAAAATTAAATTTTCATTTGCAAGTGGTTATAAATTAGAAATAGCTTCTGGATAAGGATGGAGGCATGCGTTCACTTCTTGCACCTGCAGGACAGCATCTGAGACACAGCCATGAAAGCCCTGAGCATGCTGCCTCAGTCTCTGTAGTTTATATATGCATAAATCCTGCTGATTTATAGGTACTTAGTTCCTTTTCATCCTCCATCTGCTCTGGATCTTATTTTCTTTTGGCCTCTTTATCTGCAGGGTTTCCTGAGTCCTGAGTGGAGGCATTTGATGAAGATATTCCCTTTACAAGTGAATGTTCCAAGGTTTCTTATTCTCTACACACTTTCTGGCTGTAGGTCTCTGTATTTGTTCCTATGTGCTGTAGGAGGAAGCTTCTCTGATGTTAGATGAACAAGATACTGATCTATGATTATTGTAGAATATCATTAAGAGCCATTTGATTGCTAAGTTATTTTAGTAGAACAGAGTTTTAGATTTATCCTATGTCTATGGGCTACCTAGTCTCAGGTTCTTGATCACTCAAACAGCATTGGGTATGGATTATATATAGTAGAGGGAGCCTTTAATCAAGTCAGATATTTGTTGGTTACTCTCATAAGCTTTGAGCCACCATTGCCCTAGAATATCTTGCAGGCAGATCATCATTGTAGATCACAGGGTTTGTAGCTGGGTTGTGTTTGTGTTTCTCCTTTGGTGGCCTTCAGAGTACCTTCCTATACCAAAGACACTACAACAGAGGGCAAAGACTACATAGGCACTAGCTTGACTTCTCCAAGTTTAAGGGTTGTGGAGGTGTTGTCTTCAGCAATGAGAGTCTTATCATCAGGTTGTGGAGAGCAACCTATAGAGTCTCTCCTGTGTTACATGATTGGTTTCTGTTTTTTTTCTGTGTCTCTCGTATAAAATTGGAGGTCACAAGTACATCCAAGACTCAAAAGTACTAAGGAAGCTTGCTATTTGTAAGAGAACACATAGCCATATACTGAGGAAACTGGTGAAGAGAGCAACCATGGCTAAGATGTGTGTCTCATGAGAGACGGCCCTTATTTGAATCCTCTGTTTACCAGTTGCTGGATATGTTATACCAGTGGGAAAGCATTCAGTCTTTTGAAACCTAGTAGCAGGAAAATGAGTTTTTACAAAGCATGAAGTAGTCAAGAACTGACTCCTCACCACTTCCTTGCATCATACATACCCACTCTGAACACTCCAGCAGCTTGTGCATCCAGCTCTAACTACAATGTCACCACTCCTCCAAGCCTAGATCCGTGGTCCTCATTGTCCTGGCTACATCTAACCTAAGGCTTCCTTCCACCTCCTTCTCTGATGCTGAGCGGCTGACACTGAAGAGTGTGGTCGAAGACAATCCTTCCCTTCTTCTCTTTGAACCTGCACTCTTTGTTCTGAGTTTGTCTGCTGTGGCTTTCTCTTTGAATCACTTTAAAGGATCAGAGGCATTTTACAAATACAAGGCAGTTCCACCCTAAAACAAATGAAACTGTTCTCTTCAACATTCAGCAATACACATCCACCCCTTCGTGATTTTTAAATTTTGGTAACAGATGAGCATTTATATTTATCAGTCATCGAGGAGCAAGAAAAGAAGCATGAAAGCCCAGGACTCACTGGGATCCTTTCTGAAGCCCGTTTCAGCAATTAAATGGTGTCCCTGGAGACTCGCTCAGGTCAGAAACAGAAAGGAGAGGTTGCCTTGCATTTACAAGAAGCCAACTTAGAGCCCCAGGCCTGAGATATTCTTCCTTCTTTAAGGGACTTATTTAAAATAAATAGCCAAGGCTTTGTCTCTTTGCCACAGTCTTGCCTGTTATGAGCCGAGGTCAGGACAAATAGCTTCTGTCCCCTACACACGGCTAAGAGTGAAATGGCTCCTTTGAGGAATCACTAAATCACACAATCCTCCCAGCGAAGGACAAACGGAGTTTGCAGTGTGCCACCGGCTCAAACAGGTATCAACAGGGCTTGGAATGAAGCCTGTTATGTTGCAGCTTCGCTCCAGGTCTTTCCAACTGCCCTTTGAAGAGATCACTCCTCTCTAGCACCGAGTTGCATCCAGGTAGAGAGACTCGCTGCAGATTCTCCACAGCTGTCAGGGACGTTGTCGAAGACAAAGACTGACAAATTGCACTCCTTCCATTAATTTTCAAGTACATTTTAAAGCGCAGGCCTCTGATGGAGTATTTTGAATAGTGCTGCGGATGTCAAGGACACATTTAAAATATCTCACTCATAATTTTTGAAAATTTTTCTCATTCAAAATTGTCACAGCTTGACAGCTTAGCTCTGTTTTGAGTGTATTATTTTACAATGTACTACAAACTGATTGAGGACCTGACATATCTGACTTCACCCAAACAAGAATCTTTTAATCCATCTGATTGAAAAGTATGTTTAATAAAAATGCATATACAGATGTTCCATGTATCATTTTGCTAGGAAAAAAAAATCCATTTACACAATGTCCTGGCTGAAAATACATCTCTACCCACTGGACCTCTAAGAACATCCACATTCTTTTAAAACAAAACAAAACAAAACAAAAAGCCAGAATGTTGCAGTTATTGGAAACCAGTTTGATTCATTATCTCTTTGTCTTAGGAAAAATCCAGGATTTTATTTCCTACACACACACACACACACACACACACACACACACACACACACCCCTTTAAACAGAATTAACATAATTATATCACACTTAGACATTTTTTAAATCCAGTGACTGATCGTTTCCTGTACAAATGGCTCATAACAAGAAAAGTAAAGGACAGAAATAGAGTTATTCTAATTGTCTGACCCAGGTTAGAAAACTAACTTTAAGATTAAATACAGCAGAGAACGTGGGGAGAAAAAGAGAGAGGTAATGAGGAAGAGGAAGAAAATGAAGGAAGAATGAAGAAAGGAGGAGGAGGAGGAGGAGGAGGAGGAGGAGGAGGAGGAAATGACCCTCCAGCACAGGGAAGGTGTCTTCACTTTCTGTCTGGTTACTTCGCTGGTCCTGCCATAGGTGTAATTATCTCATTTGCTCCAGTTCTTCCCATTTCACTTGAAGCAAATATACTACTTGGGTAGCCTCCAGTCCTTGATCAAGAGGGTATAATGACAGGGTATTTTGTAATTTGACTTATACATTCTATCGATGGCTCCTAGAATAAGAGTAATATAGACAATTAGTTCTGCTAAATGCATCTTGGAGCCATGTGTTAGGTTATCTATGGATTTTTCTCTTTAGATGTTTAAATATACCCCCCTGCAATTTAGGTTTCATCAAACAAAGAAGATCTGATTTAAGATAATTTTCTTGGTAAGAATGCAATTGCTACTGCAACCTGCCATTCCCCAGATCCATTGATCCCAGGATAAACATTCATTTACCAGAGAATTCAAAATAAAACACAACATATGCTGTCATTTATAGCAAATTAATGTGGTAGGGTTCTGTATTTTTCTTAGAAGTTTCTCCTATTTAAGCACTTTCTCAATTACTTTGGTGAACATTGCGGTAAGATATGTTTTGTCTACTTTTTGTTATTATTTTTTATTCAGCAAATTGGGTGACATGTTGGAAAAAAATCAGTCTATTGTCTTAACCTCACTGTATTGTCATGTTTGTATTTAAATATTATCTTTTGAAAGTATTGATGGACACTTAAAAATAGCCCCCCCTTTTATAAGCTGTCTCCCCCTTCAGAGCCATTCCGACCACATTATGTTATCACAGTGCTTGGAATGGATTCACGTACCTGGATGGCAGCTTTGGCCTTGTGTGGTGACCCTCTGGTAGCAAGCATATAATCATCTTCTAAGAGCCATAGTTCAGGTATGAATGGTTGTGGCCATGAGAGAATGCTTTCAGTACACTTGTTATTGGACTTTGCAATCTGTGCATAGTAAGAAAGATGACCATGAGATGATAATTAAGTGGTCTCTTTATTATTTCAGAGAAGAAAAAAATTTACAATTCTGGTGATCTCAAAGTCTCTGAATTGGAGATGAAAAATACAACATAAAACACTTGTCTGAGCATAGATTCTTTCACTTTTAAAATGTAGATTGTTTTTTTTCCTTGAATAATGAGTGTCTTGTCGGACAAGAGGCTCTTGACTGAAGGTTGCCATTAAACTGCTTCCTAGCGAACAGCAGTTTAAGCAGATTGTACAATGGGAACCACTGTTTAATTACTCAAGTTCAAAACCAAGGTTTCTCTCTGTGAGGGTGTTTGGAGCCTCTAAAAATTGCAACAGATGGGGATCTCAAATTTAAATTCTTTTGATAATGATTAAGGACTTTTTTTTTTGCTTAAAAAATGATGAAAATAAAACTTTCCCTTAGAGTCTTTGAAGATGACAGGAGAAGATCTGTCAGGAAATTATAAATTTTTTGTGAGATTCATTTTAAAGCAAGTATTTCTTATTTCTCTGTTCCATAGGCTCTGACATTTCTGCATGCTCATAAAAATCTTCACTCATGTTCATCTAATACTAAGAAACTACAGCTGTTAGTTAGGGGTCATGCTTCACTTCTTGTAGTTCAAGGAAATGCTTGTTTGTTTGTTTTTTTACTATACAGTAGAGAAATATTTGATTCCAATAAAATTGTTTTGTCTTTAGCCATTCAGTGGATGTAAGGAATACGACCACCTCAAATAGATAATATTAGTCAACCGTGGGCAGTGGTGGTACTCAGATATCTGTCTTCTTGCTTTCTCTGAGGTGACATTATATAGAGATCTATGAACAACAATTATGAAGATATTTTGATAATTCTAAAAATAGTTCCCAGAGTTATTGATCTTTCTTAATTTATTTACGTGTGTGTGTGTGTGTGTGTGCGCGCTCGTGCGTGCACATGTGTGATGTATATGTGTCAGTATAGGTACAGAGGTGTTACTGCACGGCTATATATGGGAGAAGACAACTTTTGGGAGTTAGTTCTCTTTTTCCATCATGAGTTCTGGGGATAGAGCTTGAGTTGAAAAGTCCATGTCTCTGGTTCCAGTGCTAGAAACAGTGAAAACATTTTTAGGATGTTGGGAGTCATGTTCACAGTGGCCAGAGAAAGGCTCTCCTGAACAACTTTTATCATGTTTAATTTGCTTGTTAGCACAAAGTGCATTATGTCCTAGAAAATTTGTTACTTTGGTAATACACCAATACATTACTGATTTATTAGTCATGTATCTAGTATCTAATGAATTAATTGTATATTCTTATTGAATTCCAAAAAGCACATTTTATACTATGCTTGGTTAGTATCCAGAGAACAACATTTTTTGTTAAAATTATCAATAGTTATTGATTGAATTAGAGAGAGCTGTGGCATACTGGAATAGCAAATTTGTACAAAGAATACATGAAACACAGAATCAGAGATGTTTTTTAGACTCTGGAAAGGCTGCTTTCATCATCAGGAGATTTTGTAATTTGTATGGCATACTGAATATAGATGAAAAAAAGTCAATATTAAATGTATTTTATTGAAATTAAAAAATACACATCATATCCAAATGCAATAGCTCAATGGTTGCAGTAGAACAATCTAAAAGTTGTTAATTCCACAGCATGAGGCCTGCGTATGCAAAGTGAGATGAAATCTTTGTGGCTTCAGATTGCCAGCTGCTTTTGCCTTCTCATACATGCAAAAGCTCAGTAAAATGAGCTATGTGAGCAAAGGAATCAGTGGGTTTATATTATTATTGCTATTGGAACAAGCTTCATTACTGTGTTTATATAAAATCCCTTTGGATGGCCATTGTTTGCCCTTTTCTCATTTTTATTTTATGTTACAAATTCCTTTGGAAGTTTTTAAAAAAATACATTTAAAGATCTTGTCATAAATCTACATACATTTAAATTTTCATTTGCATAACTAACGTGAAGCTAACATTTGTTATAAACTTAAAATTTGATGCTATTATTCCGTGGCAGTTAATTTCAGACTCTGTGAAATGCCGAAGGTGGTGTGTCTATCCAGGCCCTTCTTTTCCTTTGTCAAGGTAGAAGGGACTGAACATGTTCCTAGATTCTAAGAAATAAAAGAACAAAAGGGGATCTTGATATTCATGGTCACTGCCTAATGCTTCTGTGCCCTAAGATAGAGAAGATAGCAGCCCCAGTATTGGGGTGCCTCCATTCTTTGCTGCCTTTGGTGCTTCCTATTGGCTCATACCAGAGTCAAACCCTGAAATGCACATCTGATTGTGGACTTCCATTGCTCTAAACCCTTTAAGCTAACCTGCTTCCATTTTCCCTGAGGCACTCACTAATTTCCTGTCCTTCAATTTTCACCTAAGAGCTTAACTATTCTTGTGTTTTTGATTGTGAACTTAGCTTTTAATGGCTGAGCCATCTCTCTGACCCTTAACTATTCTTTCCATTATATTTTCTTAACCTTGTAGTGGGATTATGTTGTTACATTGTAAATAATTGTCCTGCCTACTGGTTTAATAAAAACTTGGATTGGCCAAAAGCAGACAGGAAGTGTGGGAGGGGCTACCAGACTAAGAAAACTCTCAGAACAAGAAGAGCAGAGCAGAGACACCAGCAAGACATCACAATGGGACACCAGCAGACACAGAGTAAAGAAGCTGAAATGCTGCTCTGAGAAAAGGTACCGAGCCACATGGCCAAACAAGATAAGAATAATGGACTACAAGGTGCCAGTCCATGGAGTGGATGCTGAGCTAATCCACCTTGGGACCTCTTGCCCCTTCTGGGGAGGGGGTTGGGGGATGGGGAGGAGGGAGGCTGAAGAGTGACAGGGAGGTGTTGGGAGGGGGAAGGGAGTTGAACAAGGGGATACATGCATAAAAAATGAGACTTTATTATATATATATGACAAACACATAAGAAACAAACTACCAAACAAACAAAAAGACACTAAAAAAAATCCCATGAGAAATATCTATGTACACACAACAAAACAAAAACAATAAAAACTTGAAACTGTGAAACATAAAAATAAAATAAAATAAATATGGGCTTGTTTAAGAGCAAGAGCTAGCTAGCAATATGCCAGAGCCATAGGCTGATCAGCATAAAATTAGTACAAGCATCTGTGTGTGTTTTTGTGGGACTACAAGACTGAGGGATTTTGGGACTTCAGGACTAGGCTGGAAAGCCCCGGCCAGAAACTTCATACTACAGCTTTTGTTATAGAAAAGCCAACCTCATATTCGTTACTTATACATACAGTGTTCCTTTGAGTATGTGTGTTGGATGTGTGACTCCTTTGATAGAAAATCAAAGGTGAAATAAGCAGAGTCCTTGTCTGTTGTATTTGCTGTTATACTTCTACATCTTGCATAGTATTTCACACCTAATAGGCAAGCAACAATTATTTGCATTTGGAATGAATGAATGTCTTCATTCATATTTTTTATTGTAGTCATCTTTAGATATTTTTTTTGTTTATCACCATATTTCCAGTACATAGCACATTGTTTATAAGACTTTAATAATAATGAATAGTTAGCTGGATGAATGATTAAATGGAGTTTTGTTTTCTCCAAGTCAAAGAGGCTCCTGAAAGAGAGATCTTTGGTAGGCACAAACATAAATATACAAACTTTTTTTTTTTTTAAATTGAGTGAGGTAATATACCTACAGTATTAAGTAAATATCTGGATACAAAACACAACAAAGTAAACTTATAAACCTTAATATATTCCCAGGATTTGGATCATGATACCACAGATGCCTGAGGGCTTATGGTTTTAGTTTTCATTCAGCTGTTTGCGACGTGTGCCATGCTGTGGTTTAATAGATAAAAGGGCATCATTGGCAAATGGCTTCCTCATTTGGACCCTGACTACAGATAGGGCCAGCTGGGAGCCCTTGAAAAGGCAACACAACTCTAGTGATTTCAGTAAGAGGCAAATTAAAGTGCAAGGTGTTAAAATATGGTAGATCAGTTGGATAACAACCATCTTTGTAGGAAAAACATTATGACTCAATACAGCTGAGTTTGGCAGCTACAGGTGTAATTAGATAAAATCAGCAATGATGGGAATCCTGCCTCAGTATGACTAATCCATCAAGTCTGTGAAGAATGATTTGCTTTCTCTCTGAACTACTGTGGGCAGAATTTTCCAGTTTTCTTTTCCACTTACATTTACAGTGTTCCAATTTGATCACCATTGGTGCTTTATATGGTGTCTTGCCACTGCACTGTACTGGGCTGATGTGATAGAAGCTCAAGAGATAGGACTATGGCCTTGACTTTGATACAGCTCTTATTTGCCAAAAAAAAAACAAACAAACAAAAAAAACAAAAAAAACCAACCCAAAACAACTTGAATAGAGTATTTGCCTCTTGTTTCTTTTTCCTTCTTTTAAAAGAAAAACTAAACACCATAGGAATTTCAGATTATAAATCTCCAGTCTTTCACAAATGTTATCCTACTGAAATTCCCTGTCTCCTGAAGTGTAATTTTAATCCCCACAGATTGCCTTGTTCTAAGCCTTCTTCCAAACATCATCATCAGCAACCGTTCAAACACATGAATAGGACCATTTTTCTTTCTCTCATCTTGCTCCAACGCTTTCCCGTTATATTTAAACAAGAATCCATAGTTCCCAGCCTGGCCTGTAAGTCTTTACATCATGTGGTTAGGAACTTTCTCCATGAGCTTACCTGCCATTCCTCCTCTTGCCTACAACCTTCCAGCCACAAGGGCCTTCCTGATGTTTGTTGGGCAAACTCAACACTTTCCCTGATGACCCCGAAGCTCAGCGTGGTCTGCTGGGAAAGCTGCTCCTATGGATATGCATTTCCTTGTATCCTCTACTTTCTTCCAGTCTTCACTCACCTACCCTATACAGTTCCACCTGTTCTGAGCATGGAGCTTTTCAGCAGATCTATGTGGTTTCTTAGTACTCACCCTTACCCGATAGGGTATTATGTTCATTTGTCTATTATTCACACACTACACAATCCCACAGTCCTACTACTCCAATGTAACCATATGAGGGAAAGGCTTTATTTTTCCTCATGAGAATTGTATATCAGGTGTGTGTGCTCAATAAACATTTATTTCAACAGATCAATGCAGTTACTTTTATAGGCACTTTGCATTTGTACACAGTCTTCTGAAGGCTTGTGATTCCGCTGCCTGAACATGGCTGCTTATGTTGTTGGTTGTTCCTCCCATTTTGTCATCTCCTGTTGAAAACTGGAAATATTTTCCTGTTTGGACATTGTGTGATTGTTGTTCTATGCTTAGAGATCCTCTGACTAAAGCTGCATTCATGAGAAATAATCAATATATATGACAGTGTTTATATTAAGCTTCTTCTCTTCCCAACCACCACATGAAATGATTTCTTTAGAAAATTTGCTTCCTCTAATCTTTCCAATCTGCTGTAAGATTATCTGTGAAATTGCTACAAGATTTGCCCGTGGTCTCAGGATATAGGGGCTGCAATAGGAAAATTACACAAGAGTATTTCAGAAAAGTATGGCAGGATTAATTTGTTGTTGTTTTGTTTTGATCTGTAAGCAGTTAAGATTCATGTTGGTCTCTGCTGTGTGTGAGAGAGACCCACAAAGAATGCATACTTTTAATGATAGAACTTCTCACAGTTCTCCCTGTGAATGTCCTGACAGAAAACGCAAACTTGCTTTTTTTGTCACTTAGAAATGCAAGACAAAGCTGCTGGCAAATGTCATGTGGAATTTTCTATCATACAAACAGATATTTTTTGTGTCAGCAAGAGTGTACCTATATGCTTTGAGCAGCTTCCTTCTGGTTCCTCTAGAAATGGGTTACTTCACAGAGGACAGTCTCCAGATTATTGATATAATCACAAATTGAAATGGGACCCTGAGCTCTCTGTTCACAGAAAAGCTTGCCTGGCTTTCTCTGTATTTGAAGTGATTAACGATGCTGAAGCATTGTGGGAAAATGATATGTCTATAATTATAGGAAGCCACAGGAGGGAGAAGCCATTTCTGATACTGGTCTTTGAAGCCACCCAAGTTATTTGAGTCTGAGCCATTGCAGGGGTGATAGAAAAAAGAAAAATAAGAAAACTATATATTTTTTTCTAAAAGAAAAAAATCAGAGCATGTTGTAGGGAGAGCAGTCTTGGGGACACTGTATATGAGATAGGTATATGTAAGAGGTAAGTCTAATGTTTGGAGCCATGAAGAGCTGAGTTAAGATGACAGGATATACTGGCTCAGGGGTTAAAACAAGGGGCTGTAAAGTCATAGAAACTGGACCTAGAGACAGACCTGTTTCCTACCATTCTTTCCACTTCACCCTCCTTTCTAATATATAACATAGAAACAGTATTTCTCACCATTTTTTTTGGTAGGTACACAATGACACAAGTCTTGCTTAAAAGGAAATTCTATACAAGTACTGCAAACAAAAATGTGAAAAATGAAATGCTCATTACTACCTTTGTCTCTTTGGTATTGGTTAAAATGTTGACCTTCTTACAATTTTTGAGTTTCAGACATACAAGTTTTTCAAAATCACATTTAAGATGTGAGGATGCCTCTATTACCCCTGGGTGTGGTCCCCTGCTTTGTGGACCTGAGCTGCCATCTCAGCTGCCTTGAAACAGCTAGCTTGAAACATTAAATGCAGTGGGCTGGAGAATGTGAATACACAGTGACAGTCTAATTCCACTTTCAGCCGCTTGGTGACACTCTGGTTTTGCGAACCACTCAGCCACAGGCAATTGCTGAGAAGCTGCTTCCTCCTCAGTTGGCTTTCTATGGTTTCAAAGACAGTCATTGTTTTGAAGAAGGTCATTTGGAGAGTTTGGTGGCGGGTGTGATTAGAATGTGTACAGCGAGTCACATTCCAGGTGCTTTGTGTGCTAACACTTAGGTGTTATTACCAGCATTAATTATCCAAGGGACATGTAACAAGCACAGGTGGGCCCTTGTTGGTTCATTTAAAAGGCAAGGCTTTGCAGAATGCAAACCCTCAGATAGCTACCTTAGCCTTGAAGTTTAATTTTGGGATAGCTTGAGCCCACTAAGATTGGTCTATTCATAGGTAGGATTTTATGAAAAGAAAAGTTCAATATTAATTCTTTCCTAATAATAGCTCTCTCTCTCTCTCTCTCTCTCTCTCTCTCTCTCTCTCTCACACACACACACACACACACACACACACTTTGTTAAAAATGCAAATAATAGATGCAGGTTTTATTTCATTTTATTTTTTCCTGTTTTACTTCTTTGCTTGCATACGTTTTCAGTCATCAAAGAAAATGGCAGTATTTTTTTCAAAGAACAACATATCTTTCAAATGAGTTACATTCATTGTTGCAAAACTTCTACAACACTTTGCCCCAAATGATAAATCTTAATCTTTCCCCCTACCTCCTTCTCACCTGAAACCAAATGGAATTCTAGAAAAGAATCCAGGCATGGACTTTTACAGCAAGGAGACTACTTTCAGAAATGGAGGACATTGCAGCATTTAGCTGAAGGTCCTTGTCTCCATTTAATGGGAACCCAGGAGGGGGGCTTGCTCACTTCTAAAGATGCGACTGAGAGCAGTGCTTTTCTGACTCATTAATTTGGAAAGGCAAGAGGCGGCTGCCATTAAGAACTGTCTTTGCAATTAATTGCATGTAAAACTTTCATTTTTTTCCCCCTGACAAATTTATAGAAATTGTATTACCTTGTTTATGCTGATAAATTTCTGCTGGCCTTCCCATGAGTGGACCTGGCCTTAGGCAAAAGTGAGATGCTTGCCAAAACCACCTCATCTCTCTTCTGACACTGCTGCCCACCTTTCCTTCTTGTGAATCTATGCCTTTTCTGTTTCTCCTTAAATCTTAGTAGTTTTGAGTGTAATTATCCCTGATATTGGGCTCGCCATTTTGGACTATATTTGTATTTTGGATGTTGGGAAACTCTATCAGAAAAGGATGCTACCATTTTAGATTTTGCTTTGTAAGTGTAAGCAACTTAGTTTTCTTGCACTCTTGAATGTCTAAAAAAAAAAAAAACAGAACTGTTTCATGCAGTAAATGAAACATGGCATGTAAACTTGCTGTCTGGCACCATAAATGGTATAAATGGTATACTCTAGCCTGCTTATTAAAAGGGTTTCCAGCATCTTTTTCTAGACAGTGGATTTTGAATCATTAGGGAAAGGCCAGGGGACTTGCATTTGTGCAAATGCTTCATGATATTCCTGTGCACAGCATTGCATTATTCTAAGGTGTTTGGCTTACGGATGAAAACTTTCATAGAGTAGCTGGCTACATCATATCAGGAACACAGTACCATCAAAAGAACAGTGAGTCCTAGAGAGACTTAGGTATTGCTATTGTTCTGTAGGAGAGGTGTGGGGCAAGACAATAGCATACAAATTGATCAATACCATCCTGAGCTCTGCCTAGAAAGAAAAAAATCCAACACTTAATTCATTGTATGACAAAAGTGCCTCTCTTCCAAAGTACGGCCTACTTTAAATATTTATTTTTTCCTAGTTTTTATTTGTTGTGTATATACATGTGTGTTTAAACTAAGCTGGGGTTGTCCTGACTGTGGCTGCAGATCAGCACACCTGTGAGTGGTAAGTTCAGAGGACAGAAACCACAACTTTTGCCCTTCAGGATTTGGGAGTCTGGAGGTCAGTGAGTAACCCGAATTACTAGCACCCATTGGTTTGATTAGTCTCTTTCATTTCTCCTTTTGTTCATGTTTGAACATGTGATTAAACACTTGCCAAGGTTAGGTTCAAAGATGTGAAGTTGATGCTCTGGTTAAATTGCGGTTACATTTATTGAAAATCAAGAATGACCAGAGACAGGAAATGCACATTGTAAAGGAAATTAATTCAATATTGGCTACCTCCTGAGCCATCTTTCTAGTTCAGATCATCTAGGAGATTAGAAGAATCCACTAAGCCAATGTCAGTCTGATTTGCAAAGTTTATTGACCATTTGGAAAACTGAGCAATGACGGAAGAACCACTTGTTCCCTGTTTGGCTTTCGGGTTGACACATGCACCTAATGCTTAGTAAGAACATTTAAAGAAGTGACAAGGGAAATAATTGTTTCTGTCATGCTTAAAATTTACACAAGATGTTAACAGCCATCTAATTCTAAAATGTATGGTCTACATTACAAGGAATGTGGATCCCTGAGGCTCTATTCCAAATGACACCTAGTACAAATCATAAGTCTAGAAAAGAAGATAAGAGAAACCTAAGATATTCAATCAGTAACTGATGGAGGCAGATGCAGAGATCTACAGCCAAGCACCAGGCTGAGTTCCCAGAGTCCAGTCAAAGACGGAAGGGGATTATTTGAGCAAGGGTGGTCAAAATCATGATGGGGAGAAATCTACAGAGACAACTGAACCAAACTCCTGAGAACTCACAAACTTTAGAGTGATAGCCATGGTGCCTTCATGGGACTGGATTAGGCCCTCTGAATAAGGGAGACATTTGTGTAGCATGGTCTGTTTGAGGGGCCTCTGGCAGTAGGACCAGGATCTATCCCTGGTGCATGAGCTGGCTTTTTGGAGCCTTGATGCAAAGGGGAGGGACTTGGCCCTGCCTCGACTTACTGAACCAAGATTTGTTGACTTCTCATGGGAGGCCTTACTCTTTTGGAAGAGTTGATGGGAGAGGGGGTGTATTGGGAAGAGGCGGGGGAGCCGGAGGAGAAATGGGAGGGGAAACTATTGTTAGTTTGTAAAATAAATTAAAATAATTAAAAAGATGCTGAGGGGATCCAGACCATTCCGAGTTCCTCATCATAGGCAGTAAGGGAGTGGTGTCTAAGGTGTGTCATTTGTTCACATGGAAAACTCTGGAATAAGAGCTAGAAGTCCCATCTGAAGTTTATATCACAAAGCTTCTGACTCCAGACTCTAGCTTTGTCAATTGCCCTATAACCACATAGCTTAGCATCCATCAATCCATCCCTCCATCCCTCCATCCATTCATCCGACTTTCCTTCCATCCATCCATCTGAGGTAGGGGTCTTACTCCTAGGTTTGTTTGATCATCCTGCCTCCCTGCCTTTTGGGTTTCTGGGCTTCAAGTCTATGCTACTGTATTCTGCTCACATAAGTTTGTCTTCCTCATTTTGTCACTTGTAAAGATTTTCATCCAGCAGTTGTTCATGTATACCAGTCGTGTCCATTTCTAGGCTGGAAATAGGTATCAGTGAGAACTCTGTAGATGGCTGGTAACTTTGGACTTTTAAAAAAATGTATGAATGTTTTGTCTGTGTGCATGCCTATTGTCTATAGGGCTCAGAAGATGGTGATGGATATTCTGGAACTGGAGTTGTAACTGAAGATGGTAGTGAGCTGTCATGTATATGATGACAAATTTCCATTACCTGGAAGAGCAATTACCTCTTAACCACTGAGTCATATCTCCACCACCCTATACCTTAGTCTTAGATCCTTTAGTCTTAGATAGTTTAGGAGTGTTACTTGTTCTTTTGCTTTTGTGCAATGATTCTGAGAATGCAATCCCTGAGCTCCCTGTCACAGTCCCTTGGAGAATGTGTTAGGATTGGTAGTTCTTCTGCCTTTCATAGATTTACTGAGTCATGCCTTCTTGTTGGGGCCAGCAAGCTGTTTTCTGAAGAGCCACCCCAGTTGTTCACCATTCTTTTTAAAGATTCTATTTCTTTTGGTTTATGGGAATACATATAAATTTGTGTAGGTTTATGCATATGAGTATGGGCGTCTGTGGCAGCCAAAAATGTTAGATTTCCTGGAGCTGGAGTTACATAAATTGTCTGCCGTAGGTGCTGGTACTTGAACTCCAGTACACTGGAAGAGCTGTATGTGTTCTTTGCTGAAGAATCTCTCTCCAGTCTCCCTACTTTTGTAATTTGTGAAGAACTAGGCTTTTTAGAAAAGAAATCTTTTGTTTATTAATTTTAAGAGTATATGCAAGTGCCTGAGTATATACCCATATATATGCAGATGCGCATGGAGACCAGAAGAGGGTATTGAATCACATTTAGCTAGAATTACAAGTAGTGAGCCATCTGTGAGTGCTGGGAACTAACCCAGGTCCTCTGCAAAAGCAGCAAATGCTCCCAAATGCTAAGCCATTGCTTTCTCCTGGGGAGCAGTGGACTTTAAGAAAATATTGCTCATTGGAATAAAAGTTCAACGAGTACCAATATAAACAAGTAGATGATCCTGAATACAGCAGAATTTAGAGAGAACAGAAAAACAAAACAAAACAACAAAACAAAAAAACAGGAGTGTGGCAAAAATGAACAAGACCCTATCATCAATCTCTGTATCACAGTCACTTGTGTTGGTTTGTAAAACTTTTAAGCATATTAGAAACATGAACTAATTATTTAGTTTCACGGTGGATCTTACTTGGAAGTGCAGCAACTCATGAGATCCTAGTTCATTTGACACTTGGAAGGTAAAATCAAGGTAGAGGTAAGGCCCTTTGTACTGTGCCACAGGTGTTCTAAGAATGACTCCTTGGTCTCTACCCTCACTGAGTGATATGTGGTTCCCTTAGACTGTATGTCAGGGAGGCACAAAGGTTGTGTCTATTTTGCTCATGACTACACATTTGGCACCAACACAGATTCTGATCTATGTGTCATTCTTTGTTATTTGAAAAACAAAATACATTCAACCAATAAATGCAAAGCTGATTGAAGTCAATTGCATTTAGATCTGCTAATTAGCATAATATACCTATGAGGAAAGGCTTGCCTTTTGAGTTGAAGCTTAGACCTCTATTAAAATCTTTCAGAGACTTATGGGTCCCTTTATCATGTGAGAAATGATATACTCTTACTAGAGCACAATAGTTAAATTAGAGTGGGTAGTTCAGAGTCTGTAGCTGGGAAGAGGGAGTTCTTCAAGTCTCGGTTGTAACTGCTCCGTGATAGAGTGCTTGCCTGCCATGCACAAATTCTAGATTTGATGTAAATTACAATAATAAAGAAACACAAAGTTATGAGACATCAGCTGAAAACGGTAACAGAGTAGAATCTGGGATTCAGATCAGATAATTTGGAAACCATGTTTTCCTCTTGTTTGAGTTCTGTCTTCCATTTCTTTTGCCCCTCAGTCAGCAGGTGTTGCCAAAGAAGGAACCAAAGTCTATGATGAATGTCTTTTCATCTTCATTTCTTCTCCCCAGCTTTACCTCCTTTTCTGTAACTATCTCAGCTACTGTTTGGGTTCCAGTTTCATGGCAGCTATGTTAAGACTCTCCTGCTCCTCCCCCTTCTTTTCATTCATGGAATCTTGGAGTTTCTCTTATTTCTGGTAAGTTTGGGCAGAGTGACCACTCCCTGTATTCAGGATTCTATTTGACATACATGCAGCAGCAGTTACTTGCATATTGCTTTGTGGTTGCAAATAGTTAAACCAGAGTTATTTGATATCAGGAAAGTATTGTATTGTTCTCCCAGAACAATGGGATTGCAAAGGTCCCATAAAACAACAGTTCTTAAAATAATAAGAAATGAAATAATAGCTAATATTTATTGAAAGCATTTTCTATGTGCCTCATTTCATCTGTTCTTCATCTGAACTCAATGAAATAGATATTATTTTCACATTATAGATGAGAAAATAGAGACTCATAAAGATTAATTTGCCTATGTTGATTTAGCTACAAAATACAGTTCAAAAGAGAATAAAAGTGTAATTTTACCATTCAAGTAACACTATCTTTAAATTTTAAACAGAGTAAGGACAAAGACCATTATTTGTATTTTTTGTTGTTGAAACAGGATCTTAATATACAGACCTGCTACCCTAGAACTTGCAATGTAGACTAGGCTAGTCTCAAACTCACAGAAATCTGCCTGATTCTGCCTCCTGAGTGTTGAGATGAAAACTATGTTTGACTTAGTTTATTTTTATAATCATAAAATGCTCAACAAAGTCCTAGTCAGGGCTGGTTGGAAGGAAAGCTCAGTTTGTAAAATTAGCCTTGCAAAGGCAAGGGTTGGCATCTGACCCTTATAAACAACATTGCAAAAGCTGGGTCTGGTGGTCCATGCTTATAATCCTTGGTGGGGACAGAGGCAGGTGGTTCTGGGAGCTTGCTCACTAGCTTGCACAGCCTACTTGGTGAGTTTGAGACCAATGAGATACCCTGTCTTAACATACAGGTAGAGAGTTCTTGAGGAATGACAGCAATCCTTGAGATTGTACTGTGGTCTCCACATGCTCACTTGCATGTGAACACATACCTTCATGCACATGTACATAACACATGCACCACATACATTATACACACACAAAAGATTAAGGGTGCTAGAAAGATTTCAAAAATAAAGAGTGTGAAGTGAAATTTTATAGTTTGCACAAACACACATTTGCACGCACACATTAGTCAACAAATTCTCAAAAGATATTTATTTAAGAATCTAGAGGGGGCTGGAGAGATGGCTCAGCCGTTAAGAGCACCGTCTGCTCTTCCAGAGGACCCGGGTTCGATTCCTAGCACCCACATGGCAGCTAACAACTGTCTGTAGTTCCAGTTCCAGGCAAGCACCAAGACAAATAAATAAATAAATAAAATGAAGTTTAAAAAAAAGAAAAAGAATCTAGAATATTCTACAAAAGCATTATTTAACAAGTTTACAAGGTAACTGCATTGTATTCCTTTGCCTTAAAGACTGAACATTGCTTCTTTCTTTTTTTCTACATAGCTGACTGTCCAGCAGACATTTTCTACCCACTGATTTTAGAGATCATCACTCTATAGAAATCCTGGTCATAGAGATAACTTCCACACTTCCTCTGTTCAACCATTTACCTTTAAAAGATGAAGTTATGAAGGATTTGTTCCAAGTATTTTAAACATTAGAGTTCTTAGGCTTTAACAATAAAATTTTAAGAAAAATTTTATTGAACTTGGAGGTATAGAAAATTGTCACAAAAGAGCTGTATCTCTGTCTCTAAATGGCATCTTTCTTATTGGTCCATGTGGATTTATAAGTATCCTTAATAAAAATTGACAATTAAAAATTTTATTAGCATATGTCAATTATACATAATAATGGGTTTACTTAATGATGTTTTCCTGCCTGCATATAATGTATTTTGATAAAATCCCCCTTTTTGTTATCTTCTCTTGTCCTCTCACACTTCCATCAATCCCTTTATTCTTCTAAAATAGCTCCCATTTTACATTAATATTTTTTTCTTTTTGGTGACACAGAAAGTTTCCCTGGAGTTGCTCACCCGATCATGGACACCACAGTAGTGGTTTCTCCACTGGGGGAGGGGAAAGCAACAAAAAACAAAACAAAACAAAGCTCTACAGATTTGGCCTTTGCCTACCATTGTAGAAATTATTAGCATTCCTTTCTTTGGAACCTTCCCTTTCTCTCTTAGCTTCCTTTTCTCACAATGTACCTATTTTCCTTAAGTCTTGACTGAGAGCTTCATAATCAGTAAGACTAAAGCACAATGCTTTGAAGTACAGTCCTTTCTCATTCATTAGTTCATTACCACGTGACCTTGGAGTTCCTTATTGCTTCTCCTTTTCATATAGGATCATGTATGTAAAACAGAACAGACCCAAAACAGAAATATTACAGCTTTCCCTCATTCATGGATCCTAGGCTGTATTTAGGTAATAGAAACACACACACACACACACACACACTGAAAGTAGAAGTAAGACTATTTGGAAAATGAAAAAGAAGAGTAGGAGAGGAACAAGAATAAAAAGAAGGGGTAAGTTGTGTGTGAATTGGTCAAATTACATGGTATTCTTGTATAAAAATGTCTTTATGAAACTAATTACTATGCATATGGATATATGCCAATAAAATTATACATCAAAAACACATAGATACTGAGGATCATAAAACATTATAGCTGTTCTTCCATTTGCAGTGGGGTTACCTTGCAGTAAGTTCCTTGTAAAATAAAGTGTTGTGGGCTGAAAATACATTCAGTCTGAATAATAAATCTAACCTTATACAGCCTAACAACACAATGCACAGCAAAGCATCTGCTGTGACTCCTTGTGATGATGTTGTTCTGGGTGCTGTGGCACACTGCAGCTGCCCACTGTGGTACAACATTGTGTAGCACCTCTCATAAAAGATGCACTGTAAAATAGCTAATGTAATGTGAGATGTGCTAAGTATGGGCACATATGCCCAAATGACCTCTGGCAGTGCCTGTTTTGGGTACTTAGAAAGATCGTATGCCAAGGTAAATTAAAGGAAGACTATAAAATTTGACATATATTTGGTCATTTTTTGAGAGATATTTGTAATGTAAAGCATTTTATGTCACTGTGAATAAAATACTTTAGTAGTATTCTTGGGAGGAAGACCAGAGTGCAGCTTGATGGTAGGCACTTGTCAAGTATGTGTGAAACCCTGAATTTGATCCTAGGAACCATGAAGTTAAGTACACGGAGTTGACTGTGGGTAGCTAAATTACCCCTTAGAGTAAGGTTGATTTAGAAAAGGGTCCTTTACATTGTAAACTTGGTGAGAAATATACTCCTGTGGATTGATGAGAAGAGTAAGTGCCCACATATAATTCTGATGCATACTCGAGCCATGCATAATATTGCTACCAACTGTAGCATGCACCATTTCAGACAACTCAGAGGTGATCATAATGAGCTCTAGAAGACTGTTAGCAGTCTCAAAGTGTGTATCCTGCAAGGATAATGACACCATGGTGAAGCTACACGTGAAGAATTTAAATAAAATGATTTCAAGGACTATGAGAGCATTGGAGAAAGGTGGATTAGATTCAGATCTGGGGGCAGACACTGATAGTACCTGAGAGGTGGAGGCAGAAGGGTCATTAGTTCCTGGGCTTCCTCGGTCATATAGTGAATGAAGACATGAGACCATGATTCAAGGAACTAATCAGGTGACCAGCCAGCTCAATAGGAAAGAAGATACATTGGTATTAACATGTTTTATTTGATTTTAACATACCAGAATATAAAATTATCTCTTTTTGCATCTAAGTGAACATTTAACAGTGGATGTTGACTTTCAGTGTCATTTTAGACCATTCTTATGGATATCATAGGGGACTTGTGTGTTGGGCCACTATCAATTCTGTTATACGTAGTTAAGAGGACTTAAAACTAGCCACAGCAAGAGCAGTGGTACATTAAACAAGATCAGGTCTCTTTGAAATACTGGCATTTATATCTTTATTTCTTAGGAGAACAATTCAGGACTATCTCATTCTATTGATCTTTAAACTGCCAAGTTCTGACTTCCTTAACAAACAACTTTTTCTACTTTGGCACACCATATTTAAATAATTGCACAAGTCTTGAAAATCCCTTCATGCTGAAAAACAACATGAACCCCCGCCCCAACTCTCTAAATTCTGTGTTGTTTCATCTTCTGGTAGAATTAAAAAAAAAATGTGTGCGTGTACATGTCTGTGTGTTTATGTGTTTACATGTTTGTGTGCTTACAGTTGTGTATATATTTATGTGTGCATATGTGTTTATGTTTTTGTGTGTATGCATTTATGTGCATATGTTTGTGTGCATGTGTGTAAATATTTATGTGTGTGTGCATATATGTATGTGTGTAGTGCACTAGACTAAAAATGCTCTCACAGGCCAAAGATTGGGAATGAAGCTCCCATCTTTTACAGGAGTGATACAATGTTCTTACCCATGAGCCACCATCTCAGTCCTAAAGGGAAACTGAAATTGCTTTGATCTGGGTCCTGTGAACCGACTCTCAAAAGGAAAGAAATGTATACATTTAATGGCTGAGCTATTTTCCCAGTTCCTGGATAACTTTTATTCACAATTCATTCCTATGTAGAATATTACATGTATCAGGAAGCTTTGGGAACCTTTTGGTTATGTTTCTGATCAAGTTACACAGTGTTATTTTATATAGATAATATTGTTTCATTTGAAAAAAGAACTACTAAGTTCCAGAGAGAGTGAGCACTTCTCTGTGGTTCACAGCCAGGATACAGTAGAGCCAAGATTTGAACTTAGAACCTAATTTAAAAAGCTAAGTCTTTAACCACAATGCTATATACTCCTGCATCACACAGGCTGTGTCATTTTTGTTTACTTAACAGACCTCCCCAGTTCCTTTTAAAAATTACAGCAGAAATACATGCTAAATATTTATAAGTAATAAAATATCCTAAAAATTTAAAACTTCAAGTAATTGTCAATTGCCAATACATTAAATAAGTTGATAATGAAAGTCTCTATTTTCAATATCTATGAATAGTTATTAAAATGTTATTATATCTGATTATGCAGATACAGATACAAAATACATATTAATGATACTATAAGAAAGTATTCTACAGCTTATGATCAATTTAATTTGTCATACATGTCTTTCTATGAGAAGACATGCAGTTCTGTCTTGAGTTTTGGGTTTCATAGATGGGTTTACCAGTGTTTGTTTTTGTGGCTATCCACTGTTCATAGATATTCACCTTGTATTATGAGAAACAAACTACACAAACTCAACCATTGCAATCATCTCCATCTTTGAAATGTTAATTATTTTTTCTAATTCAGTCTTAAAATTTTGTCACATTCTTCATGTCCTTCCTCCTCGAACAGAATACTGTACAACTAATCTATGGTCCAATCTTACAGACGTTTTAGAGTCAAGGCAGGCACTGGCCATTTCTCAGCACTGCTTTTCACCATCACACTGCCCAGGCTATCATCCCTTCTGAGTTATTGTGATTGCAGCTTATATTGCTTATTGGTAGAAGCTAAGAGTGATAGATACATTTAAATCAGATAAACTGTGCCTAAAGACTTGCTTGACACCCCATCTTCTATTCTCTCCCCATATTCCCCTTATATCACTCACCTTAAAATATTTGTTATTATTTGAATAAATGCATATTTTCCTTAGGTTCTGTGAATTTTTGTTTCACACTGACTGGAAGCCTTTGGTCCCACCCCTTCACCTCTTCACACTCCCAACCCATTCCCTCACTTCTTTATCTGCCACAGCAGTTGTTTTGTTAAATGGATGTTGAGCAAATACACCGGAGAAATCCTTCTGGAGAGTGAATTTCTAGAAGCAAGAGTGCTGACTTTTATACTCGAATGAAATGATCTTCCTCTTCAAATCTCTTGCTTTCACCCCCCTACCTTTACTTGCTTATTTTATTGCAATATTCTCCTGCTCCTCTTCGACATTCCTCTGTGCTCCTGTCTGCTGTTTGACTCTGGAAGGCTGGCTAGCTTTCTCTCCCTGTGGGAGCTCTGCAGGCAAAACAGACTCTAGGCAGCTGCTCTGTTCCCAGTGGGCCACTTTACAAGGCAGTGATGTCAAGAGTGACCTTGGAGTATGACCGAGCTGTCATTAAACAATTTAATAGATGAAAGAATTCTCCTCTTCACACTTTGGTCACATTTATTATCTCCAAATATCTGGCACCAAGTTATAAACACTCATACTGTAAAGAGAGGATTTTTTTCTACAAAAAAGAAATTCATTTTTTTTGTTTTAAAATCTCTAGAATATATATAAAACTTGGGGCAGATCAACACAGGGCAAAGCAGAGCAAAGACACGCCGTTTTTCTGTGATTTAACTGTATCTTGGAAACTGCAAGATGATTATTGATTGAATCTGGAGTTTGAGTCATGCCATAAAACTGCCACCCATACTTCTCCTTTTTTTTTTTTTTTTTTGAGAAAATCAGACAATTACTGCTTATGATTTGAATCATGTACAGCATCATTAGAGTTAACAGTGATGGTGGGTAAATACTTAGGTGATAAAATTGTGAAGGTTTTTACCTAGTAAAGATCATTGATTTCCCTTTAAATTTTCTACCGACAGGGAAATAAGCCTACAAAAGTGGAATGCTTATTCAAGGTCATACAACTAGTTAATGATACAGGTGGGTCCTTTGACTCCCCAAACAGTGCTCAGTACTATCCACAGAAGAGTGTCTATGAATATGGCCCTGTGCTGAATGAAGGCTACCTGCTAGAGAAAGCCTGTCCCTTCCAATTGTCCTGACACCCCACAGTTTATTTAGATTATGTGATTTGGCCTCATATTTCTTCGGGAGCTTGCGAGGTAAGGATCACCCTATTAGAGTGCTTAATTCCGAGCTAATGATCCTTCTTTCCGTCTGAAGTCCTTCCGTTCCAGCTTTTTCAAAGGGAACTTGGTGTTGCTGGTCCTTTTCTGCCTGCTGCACGATGTGCACATCAGTGCCTCCCGCAGCCTTCCACTTTTTAATTGCCTCTCCTTTCTAATGAAGGCTGTATCAGCTCCAGTCCTAATTGAACTTCGTCCTTCATTCAGACTGTGTTATTAAACAAATAGTCACAGTGTTTGGTCTCACTTTAATGGGAGCATTGATGTTTGCTTAACATCAAAAACTTATTAGCAATCCATTGCAAAGGCAATTAATGGAGGACATGTGGGTAAGGAAATTGAACTAGTCTGCCACACAGGACAAAGAACAACAGAGACACCCTGGTTTTCCACGGTTTAACCATCTGTATCCTGGAAGTCCCAAGCTGACTGCTAAATTTTGGACTTTTAATCCAAATCAATGAAGTTATCATGTTCCATGTATGTGTCTGAGAAACTGTAGAGCAAAGACCTGTCTCTCTCACTTGTCTCCATTCACAAACTTCCTTGTCTCTTTAAATTATGTTTCCTAAGTCTTTTAACTAATAAACTTGTATTTGCCATTATGCAAAAATAATGACAAATTAAAAACAAAGACACAGTCTCAGAGTATCACATTGCTGAGAGTGAGGATAGGAGTTTGCCTTGTGCGACTAGGGTGAGTCAGCAGCTTCGCGCACTCACATGTTAGCCTCCCACCTCCTATAACTCTAGTTGCATGAGAACTGACACCTTTTTCTGACATCATAGGCACTGCACCTCTGTGGGACACCTAGATGCTCTTAGGTACACACACATTAAATAAAAAAATTATGCAACATTAAAAAAGAATTGTCTTGTGTTCTTCTGTATTCCATTATAACACAGATATTTGTCAGCACAAAATTGGTATTGACCAATTAATTGTTTAATTTTTAACTGGCAATTTGTCCTGAGAACCTTTCCTGAACAGTAAACTGAGACATGGCCACTATATTGAACAAAGAGGACTTATTTTCTGATATGGGCCAGGTATAGTTTATTTGTTATAAGGATTTAGATAGTTGCTTCTGATTTAACTGCTTGTACATCCCCAGGTGGCCATTAGGATTTGGTGAGTAACATTAATACTAGGAAAGTGACTCGACAGAAGTCTCCATTGTAAAGTTGTGTGAACATATGCTGTTCTTGATGTTACTAAGAATACAGCATCATAGCCTCTGCAACTGTTTCTGGAGATCATATTTATTTGTTGTGTTTAAAACTATTTCAATTAAATGAAGAAATGTCAGGAAGTCAATCAATATATATTGTTAGAATTGTAGATTTTTTTCTACTTCTGAACCCCTAGAAAAAATGATACCTGGGTCTAAAGGACAAATCAACTTTAAAAATATGAACCTAAAGGTATTTGGCAAACGAATAGTGCATAGAAGACCAAATTTTCTCTCTTCTTCCTCTTCCTGTGTTAAACGATCCATGTTTATATATAAGAGAGCAGCCAATACTGAGTTACATCAGTTATTTCAGGGACCTTGGTTGAGTCTGTGAAACTCCTGTCTGTGTTTATATGAATCATGCATGGCTAGTCCCTGGGCAGTGAATAGATGGTGTGGCTGCCTAGCAGGGACCCTTTTTGATAGAGCTATTGTTGGGAGAAACTGTATGTATATGTACTGTGGTTTACTTAGGATTATAATGCATAAACTGTTAGTAATAGGTTTAAAGGATTAGCATAGGCCAGCTTTCCATGTGATTACTCTTTATATAAAAAAGTTAAATGCTACTTCTAATGCCATCATAAAAGTAAGGCTGGAGGATTATCGATTTTTGGAGGCTTTTATGAGATAGTTTGATAAGCAACTCTCTCAAGTTTTAGTACATGGCTCTGGTTTGTTGTTTACCTTGCATCAGGCAATTTGGTGTAATTAATTTTAATAGCTGTATTTACTTCTAGAGTCTGTACCACAGTGGAGAGATATCTCTAATCCAGACCTCAATTCTTCTTTGCGTTAAAGCACACAGTTATTTCAAATGAGAATCTTGTTCATAAAAATTAAGTGAAGAGAGGGAATGCAACATCTTTAGCATGTTTACAACCATATGAAGTAGGAATGAAGGGTAGGGCGAATAATAAAGAATAAAAGCAACTAATGAGGCTGCTGACGAAAATTACCTATGTATTTTAGTAAAGAATAAATAAAACTTTCATAAATAAAAGCTCAATGGTGTGCTTTTTAATGCTTCCCTAATGTTGTGAGTTGGTATTTATTTAACTAAAAATTTCCTTTAAAAAAGTCATTGATAATGCTACGTGATGAATGTAATCCTTCAGAGACTACATGCTCCTTTGTAGATGTCTATGGGGGTCGGGAAGGGAAATCAGTGGTGGGATCATAAGTCATACAAGTTCCTTAGCAGTGGGGAGTAGCCATTTTCTGATTTGCTTCTTCTCTCTTGCTTGTGTATACACACTCTCTAGTGGTTGGATTTTAGGAAGGACACATGTCAGCGTGTGATACTCAGTTCTTCAGTACATTGTAGGTTGACATTGGATTCTTGCTTGTCTTTTCACTATGGCAGATATACAATTAAAAATAAGGATGAATCATAGGATTATATTTTAAATAACAATATGATTTTTTCTTAAATATTTTGAAATTGATTTTAATATAAATCCTTTTTTGGGGGAAAATGATAAATGAGAATGACATAGAGGCATGTGAATAGTACATGCCTGTAATCTCAGCATTTGGGAAAACTGAGTCAGGTAGACCTGGGATTCAAAGCAAACCTGGACTACATAGCTAGAAGTTATTTTCAAAAATAGGAGAGAAGAATAATCAGCAAGTATTCATTCAGAATATTAAGTTGTTTTATTTTGTCTTAGGTTTTTATTCTCCAAGTTCAGTGCATATTTGCATTTATTTGTGCTGTTATAATAGAATAACATTGTGATAAAACCTTCTGTGTATTCATTTATTTATGGTTTTATTTCTTTTGGTTTAATTCAAATTATTTTTAATTTCTCTGAAGTTTAGATGTTACTGTAAGGCCTGAGAGAGTAATTAGCACCACTGAACATGCTCATTAGAGAATAAAAACCAGTGGTCTCCAAGCATCATTTTCCCTTCCTGTACTAGTCCCCTGCTTTATGGAGATGATTTAGGACTATGTCTGGATAGATTATGATTCGGATGCCCCTCATTGATATTAGAGTGTATAGGAAAAAATGTTAGAAAATGCTTGCATGTAAGATACTCCTAAAAGTATGTAGAAAGTGAAAGAGTGCTTGAAATTATTATGTGGTATAAATATTCTGATCTATAAGTTTGATTTTTTCCCCTCTTGGGGGAAAACATGAATCAAAATATCTACAGTATTCTTTCTTTAAAGGAGAAGACAGGTTCAATAATGGAGACTCACAAATGGAAGAATAAAAGAAATACATAGTTTTGCTTTTGCAAACATACTGAAGTGGAAAATAGAAAAGCCAAAATCAACAATAGCAACAACAAAAAATACCACATCCATTTGAACTAAAATACATGTATATATAACACAACTTTCCAAGCATAAAACGAAAAGTCTAGCCAAGGGAATGAAAGAAATACCTTTTAAGAAACTGCTGAAATAGGCCTGTTGTTGAAATAGTTTTATTTCCCCTTTAGAAGATCTATTTACTGCAATTCTGGGAGCGAGAGGGACGATTTTGAATAAAGAATAGAGCCATTTAAGATGTTGTGCACAGTGCCAGAATTTATGAAGACCAGTTCGAATTAAAACTAAATGTCATCCAGCAAATAGAAGCCAACAGAAATGTACATTTCATTTATTGTATTGGGAGTTGGGGAGGGCAGCAGGGATGGGCTTACACTAAACAGAACTCTTTCATATGGCACAGGTTTTTATATGAAGAATGCACACTTTGTAGTCATGCCTTCAGCATTAGCTGTTCAGTTTAATTCACTAGCTACCAAAAGTTGGAATCATACGTTCCTTCTCCTTTGACACAGTGCAAAGGGAAATGCATTTATTCTTTTATTAAATTTGCAGTCACCCACTCTATTTTGCTGGGTATTATTTTACCCACTTAGAGGGTCATTAGCAAGTCCAGAGATTCTTGTCTTTGGGGTTTCTAGAAATAGGGGACAGGTATCAAATAATAAGAAAGGGGTTTGCTGTGCTTAGTTTTAAATGTCAACTTGACACACTCTAGAATCACCTGAGGAAAAAGTCAATGAGGTACTGTCTAGATAAAGTTGGCCTATGGGCTTCTGTGGTGGGGAACTGTCTCAATTGCATTAGTTAATCATCATGAGAAGACCCATCCACTGTGGGTGGCACCATTCCCTGGGCTTAGGTAAATTAGGTAAATACTGAGCACAAGTAAGTATGCATCTATTGAATCTCTCTCTGCCCTTGGCTGCTGATATGTGTGATGTGACTGTTCCTTTTGCCTTGACTTCCCCAGAGTGATAGACTATAAGTTGGAATTGGGAGCTAAAATAAACCCTTTCTTCCCATATAACGGTATTTTGTAAACGTATTTTATGATAGCAAGCAGTAAAAGTGAAACTCCAACAGGATGCCTCTTTTTGTTAACAGTTAAGGTAGGATGATAGGAAAACCTGGTCTAATGGTCAGGGACGGTCTCCATGTCTTCACTTGAGGGTCTTCTAAGACCACTTCTTAAGTCTGCTTAATTTCCCCTGCATTTAGATTATGACTGCCTTGTAAAGGCTTTCTCTAATCATTGGCATTGACTGAAGAACTTTAAAACTGAAAGAAAAAATGCAGTTTGAAAAAAAAAAAAGCTGGGAATGCATGTTTTATAAATCAGAGGCTCAGGTGCACTGCCATTTTTTTCAGCTCTGAAAAAAATCATAAATTATTTTTTATTAGTGGGAATTACTGTAGCTCTACATCTTCATGATTGTTACACAGGAGATTCTTTTTTTCCTAAACATCAAGTAACTGCCAGTTTTAATTTTCTATTCAAATTTACACATTAAAAACATTGTTTTAGCTGTTGAACAAAATTGTCTCTTATATCCAAGGGACAGAGAGCAGGGTATAAAATGCACATTTTGGTCTGATTTCTTCCCCTCCAGCCTGACTCTCCCAGTGGAAACCAGCCTTGTATTTGATAATTAGAAGACTGGTGTTCAATATTAATAATGAGTGGAAAAATCAAATTTCAGCTTTTCTCTTTAATAACTTCATGCCTGGAAGTTGTATATTCAAGTGTTTGGAGTGAGGACAACCTCTTTTCTGGTCATGTAGCTCTTTGGATTACTAGGAAACTCTAGGACCAGTAAGATGGCAGAAAGTGAAGTATTTACTCTGTGCTTATCACATGTTAGGAGTGGCACTGGGCATAGAAAAAAGAGTAGATAAGAAATAGTGACACCAGTAGATTATGTTCAAAGCACAGTAGACACATGAGGTGGCACATGGTGGTGAGCGCTAAGAGGAATAGTTGCAGAAAAAGGATAAATAGGTTGGCTGTGAGGCATGCAAGTTTTGAAAAGAGAAAGCCTGGGAAGATATTGGTGGGTTGCTAATGTGAACATGGGTAGCAGGCGAGGCAGCATGCTAATGTGAATATATCTGCAGCAATTAGAACAGTACTGAGGGGCAGCAAGGGATGGGCATTGGCTCAGATAAGTTAGTATATGTGAAGTATATGGACCATGTAGATTCTTTCAAGCCTTTGCAAAGAATCTGGCTTGTGGATGAATCAAGCATATGCTTGTTTTAGAGTGGTGACTACAGGAATTTCATGTATTTATTTTCTGAAAGGCACTCAAGTGGAGAAAATATTAATGAATGGACTCAACTGAATTCACTGTTTTAATACTCCAGGCAAGCACTGGTGGAAATTTGGCTAGCATAGTAGCAATAAAGATGGTAAGGTGCCATCTAATCTTGAATGTTTAGAAAACAGGGCCAAAGTTTCTATTGTTGGGTTGGAGGACTATAAGGCAAAGAACACAGTAAGGATGAACCAAGTCTCTTTACATATACAACTGGAATGGTACAACTGCTACTTAGAGATAATAGAGCTTGAGGGATGGGGCAGAGAGGCAGTTTTTGGAAGAGGATGAGAAACTTGGTTTTGGACATATGCATGGAGAAATGAGCAGAAAACTGGGAATGACTGAGTCAAACTAGAAGTACACCTTTGAGATCAGTTAAAGTTCATTTACTAATGTCTGTTGCCTCTAGGCTGTGCTGAGTTGGACTTGCATAAAAATTGTTTTTGTGGAACTTTAGAGGTCCTAGTTCCAAACAGCACCTTTCAATCTATCTATCTATCTATCTATCTATCTATCTATCTATCTATCTATCTCATCATTTATCTATTTATATTTTCAATAGTATATAATCTTCTCCAAATCAATAATACATAACATCTAGCTGCACAGCTATTTTATGTCCTCATTGAACAAGTGTATAGGTGAAGCTAGAGGATCTGATATTGTTTGATCATCCACAAGAAAACATAGACTTTTGTTTCTGTTTGTTTAATTCCTCTGTAAGTAGACTATTTTTGAGGTTTTTGTTTCTTTTTCAGTGGATGCATCTCAGAGTTGATTTTGATTTAAGGCTCCACGATGTAATAACTTGTATGCAGAACCCTAAGATCCTTCCAAGAACATTGCAGACATTTGATAATTGCTTGCCATCTTACCCAACAAGCCTGGGAAAGCCATATTTGCATTCACCACAAATTTCTCAATAGTGCAGATTTGAACAGGGTTGTACATGTCTATCAAACACCTGGCCAGTGGAGAAGAGAGGAATTCCTGGGGCGTGTAATGATAACAACTTCATCTTCATTAACTAATTTTATTGTAATACATTCAGAACTCACCTCTTAAAAATTAGAGGCTTCAATGAAAGAAGTGTTTTTATTCCCTAGAGATTACAACTGATACTCATCAACTTGATAAACAGGTGGGAGAGAAGCACCAAGAGTATAACCAAACAGGTGGGCCAAAGCTGTCTTAAACACTTCTTGAAATGAAAGTAGAGAATTGTCACACCAGAGGACTTTAAAGATGTGCTTGGATTTGGTGGAATGTAAATGAAGGCATTGAATGAATTATCATAATGACCACTTCACTTTTGACTGCCTTGTTAGAAACCTCAGACAAAAATGTTTTGCATCATGTTTCATTGTGGTACCTCTTTTACCACTTTATAGTATCAAGGGGCTAGAGCTATGTATAAACTAGACTACTATTTCTGTTCTCATGGAAATTTCTTTCTTTTTCTTTTTTTTTTAAAGATTGTTTTTCTCATACCTGCCACTGCTTCCCCTCCTGCCAGGTCTCCCAGTCCTCCCTCAGCTTCTCCTCTCCCTTTCATGCCACCCCCTTTTCACTCCCCAGAGAGGGCAAGGAATCCCAAGGTGAGTCCATATTCAGTTGAGGTAGGATGGAGCCACTCAAGAGTGAGAAATGTGTTCCACCGCAAGGCATGGGCTCTGAGAAGCTAGTGCATGCACCCAGGATAGACTCTGGTTGGAGTACAAGAGGCTCCACAAACAGCCCATGCCTTTCAATTATCATCTACATTCAGAGGGTCCAGATCCAGTCCATGAAGGTTCGTTAGCTGTCATTTCAGACTCTGCGAGAGCTCCCAACAACACAGGACAGCCTACTATGTGAGTCTCTCCATCATGATCCCGATCCCTCCACTCATGCAATCTCTCCTCCCTGTTTTCAGTTGGAACAGTAGCTCAACCCAGTGTTTAGTTATGGATCTCTGCATCTGCCTCCATCAGCTGCTGGATGAATGTTCTATAATGGCAATTAGGGTGGCCATTCATATGATAATAGCGAAAGGCCAATTTAGGAACCTTCTCCACTATTGCTTGGAGTCTTAACTGGGCTCATCTTGTGGTTTCTTGGGCATTCCCTAGCACCAGGTTTCTCTCTAATTCCACAGTGGCTCCCTCTGTCAGGATATCCAGCTTTTCTTTGCCCTCCCTCTCTGTTTCTCGCCCCTTTCCTCTCAACCATCCCATTTTCTCATGTTCTCTTCTCACCTCCCCTTGCTTCCCACCCCCATGATTGAAATTTTCTCAGGTGATCTCTATTTTCCCTTCCCAGGGGGATCTATAGATGGCACTCTTCCTCCTGTTACCTAACAGCTAGTGGGAGGGGGATTGTGGATTGTAGCCTGATTATGCATTGCTTTCTGTCTAAAGGCCACCTAAGAGTCTCATGGAAATTTCTAGGGTAGACACTAATGATACTTAGCATTTGGGCATTTACCTTGTTTCAGGAAGTTTTCTGTGACTTTTGAGAACATTCTCATTGGTTTTAACACTTCTATTAATAAAACTAAGTCATAGCAAAAATAAGTTTTATGCCATTATATAGTTGGTGCATTGGTGCATGGTATGTCTTTTGGCAGAAGAAATCCACTATGTTTTGGCCTAGATTTGTTTTCTGTGTGAGGCATTTGTGATGAAATGACTCCTTGGTTTGAATAATTCACACTAGCTTCTTAGAGCAACACAACTCAATATATTGCTCTTAAATATCTGAGAATCAAAATGCATATACCCAAAATTATGACACAGGTCAGGGGAATGAAACTCACAGTAGTAGATATTATTTTCTTTGAAGATTTTGCTTTGGGCAAATAGGAGTTGGATTCCTCTGGTCTCAGATCTTCTCTTTCCCAGCCATCTATATTTAATGAACTTTGTTGGGTTTTGGAGATAAATCTTATTTCTCAGGTATTTGGAGATAATAATACAAGACTGGCCTTGGGCAAAATTGAACAACATGATGAGTTAGGAACCTTGGATGCTCCAACCTCTGAATATTTCCCTGCCCTGTTTTTCCCACAGATTTATAAAATTCTTCTGTATTCCTTTCAAACAAATAAAAACAAGTTAACTTTAGCTCTAAGAGTCTATTTTTCATAAAGTAATCTTATGCATGTGTCAGAACATGGTCCATGTTATTGAGGAGCTCTCAAAATACTTTGTAAAAAAACTTTCAAGAATTATTCATTATGATATAATTGATGGAGTGGGCACTTTCTTGTTGGACAGAACTGGGCTTTACTTCCAACCTAATCATCTATAAATTGTGGCTCACATCTAAAATATTGTAAATACTGTGAATTCATTTTTTTCCTAAAATTAAAAATTTTGAACATATTTAAGGCATGTGTTTGGTGCATGTTACTTGACATACATAACAAATACCAATTGTGTGTTAAAATTTAATCAATAGTTATTTATATTACATGTGTACCAGGTCCTGGTGAGAAACATCATAGTAAAATGCAAATATTTTAAGTGTTATTATAAAAATAGAATGAGCACTATCTCATGCTGAGCTTCAACGAACAGAACAAATACACTTATTTCTGTATTGCTTTTCCTGTGTGTCCATATTTATTGGTGAGTAGAACAGCAGCTAAAGCATCTTCCTTAGCACCCTCATCAGAGTCCTATTCCTGTAGTTATTGACTCTACCTACTCTCTTGATCTTTGTCCTCTGCTTCCAGAAATTGAACTGGCCATGACAATTGCACCTTCTGTCTGTGAGTTTCTTTTTGCTGCTTTTCCATATCTGTTCTTCTGTGAGATGCAGAATTGGGGCACAGACTCCCTGAAATAGCAGTGACCTGAATCTAGTTCTCCTGGGAACAGAGGAGAGGGGTGGATTCCAAAATTAAGTCTAAGGAGGAGCCAAGGGGAGGGAAACTGTTTTATCCAAAGTTAGAAACACAGGAGAAAGAATCCTCTAATGGGGGATGGGAACAGGTGACAGGCCTGAGCAGCAAAGGATAGATAGCATCTTTAGACTAACTGACACATGTAGTGTTGATAAAAAAAAATAAGGGTGTTTTTATAATTACATCCATAGAAGCCAATGGAAGTAGAATTCTTGTCTATTTTTCTCATTCCTACTACTTGTTAGAATATATAAAGCGAGAGTGTTTGGAAGTTGAAGAAGAGATAGTCTGGACTGTTAAGAAGAGAAAGAGAAATAGATTACTTACTCAAGAAACTTCTGGAATGAGATTTAGTGTTTTATGTTCCGAGTCTAAAATCCCAGGAATACAGAGGCAGGTGAGGAAATTTAGTAGAGTGGAGAATGGCTGTGTTACTAACACTTGGGCATCAGCATCAAGAGACCTTAGACATACAGGAAAACAGTGCTCCCATGAAATGAGGACCTCAGTAGGATAAGTGGCGGGATTGTGGAAGGCTGCAAGGAAAATAAGACCAAGGCTGAGAAATAGCCTTATAATGCTGTGACAATGTGCCCGTTAGAGGTGGTTCAGACAAGGCCATTGGCATACTTCACTGTGTGTGGACAGTGAGTGAGCAGTTCAGAGATAGGAGCAAAGAACAACTATTCATGTATGATCCTGGGTTGTGAAGAGAAGGAAGAGGGCTGGCAGGCAGAAAGTAAAGACTTGAACTGTGGGATGCAAAGACAGGTTGGTGAGAGACCACTTTAGTTGAACGGGAAGGTATGCTGTAGTGGTTTGGAGTAAAAATCAAAGCAGCAGAAGCAGGTAGAACAGTGGTCACTTTTCAGAAAAGAAACAGTCCCCGAGTTCTCAGTCTCTGGAGGGAATGCAGATTAGAGACAAGTGGGTCAGAGGAGATAGCGATCAGGGTTAAGGAGAAAGCAAAACCTTCACATAGATGTTTGAAAAGCTATTAGTTTTGCTTTTGAATAGTTTTGAGGTGTGTAGTAGACAGCACCACATCAGCCAGGTTCACTTTCCTTCATTAAATGTTTATAAACATTTACTGCGTTCTGGCATTTAAGTGCTTGTAGTTGAACTGATTATTGTGTCATCAATGTAGAAATCTTGACCCAATTTCTAAATGCACCACCATTATCACCTGAAGTATCCAGGATTGTGTTTCCATGTTCTATCCCTCTCTAGCAATTTAGTTTTAATTGTACATTATGATAAAGAATTGTGTAAGTTTTAAGGATTGATGGTATCCAAGGGATCATACAATCTAAATCATTAGGTTGATTTCAAGCTTTTAGCAGCCAATAGTTTTGTGTCTCTTGTGCTTTGGTGAGGACATGACCTTCTTCATAATGATGGAATAATTCTATTTCTATAGCTCTGTCTCTAGACAGGTATGCAGAGAACAGAGATTTAGGAAACCTTAGTTATTTTTTTATGTAGCTTCAGCATATTTTTTTTATCTTACACGGCATAATAATATGCATCTTGGAAATATGGAGCTTCAGAAATGAATATGATCATAATTTTAAAGCTATTAGGATAGTGAAAAACTACAGGAATGTATATATAACATGTTAGTCACAAGTCCAGGGCAACTCATTGGGTTATTTAACAAATGAAAAGAGATGTTTCTATTAATTATATTTGTTCTTTGACATTTTCATTCATATACATAATGCATTTTGATTGCTGTATTTCCTACCATCTCTCAATTCCATTTTTCCTGTTGATTTACTACTCTTCTACTTCCATTACTAATTTTGTTCTTACATTCATGTTCATTTGTATTGTTTGTGTTCTTCAAGATTTGACCAGGGCCCAAAACGTGATAGGATTGAAACTATTTATTGAAGATGGATATCACTAGTAGATACCAACCAAAAATAATGATTCCTCTTCTCCCAGAATTTAACAGTAACCAATAGCTCAGCAAAAAGGAATAGGATCCTGTGAGTCCCTTTTCATCCATGTCCACTCTTGAAAGGATTTGTCCTTTTCTGGCCCTATGCAAAATGCCATAGCAGCTCTGATATTGTGTTTATATTGGCTATGTCCCATATGAAGGATTATATTTTGCTGCCCTTCTCCCTATTTTCCAGCTCCTGTATTCTCTTCACACTCTTTTTCAATAACTACTGGGATGTAGAAGGTGCAGTATGAATTACTAGGATTTATTTATTTTGATGCAGGGTCTCACTATGTATAGCCTATGCTGGTCTTGAACTTGGGGACTTCTCCTGCTTTAGATTTCCAAGGGCTAGAATTACATTTTGAGTGGTCAAGATTGGCTTTAAAAAATAAGCTTAAAAATATGTTGCCAGATGGTGGTGACCCATCCCTTAAGTCCCAACAATGGAGAGCCAGAGGCAGGTGGATCTCTGTGAGTTCAAGGACAGTATGGTTTATTGTAGAGAGCTGCTTGCTGCTGCACTCTAGAGATGGTGCTGATTTCCGGCCTCCACCCACCCCCCTGTGGGTGAGTGCTCTCTTTTGATAAACAACTCCTTATTTGGCTTGAGCCTGGGGCGTGGTTTGCTATTGCGTATGTGGACCTATGAGCCGTGTCTACGTGGCTTATTGGGATTGGATGCCCTGAGAGTTTCTAGTCAGTGGGCGGGGTTTCCCGGGGAAGGAGAAGGAGAAGCAGAGAGAAGAACAAAGAGAGAACAATTGTAAAGGTCTCGAATAAACTGCTGAAAGAAGATTCTGGGTGTTGCGCTTTCCTTGCTGGCAAGGGTGCGCGCGACAGTCTATAAATGGAGTTTCAGGACAGTTAGGAATTTTACACAAAGAAACCATATCTTCAAAGACATTGTTAAATTTAGTTTACAATGAATGAGAGTAGGTGACATAAAGTATAAGATTGATAATGTGGATGGAGAAAGTTTGATATAAGGCAAATACAAAGCTTCAGCCATAAGTCTAAATATTGCAGACATCCCAAATGTCAATCATAGATATCACACCAACACCATGGCAGACTCAGCTCTGAACACATCAATTTGTAGTAAATAAGATGCTAGAAAGTCCAGGAAGGTAATTCTAGTCAGAACTTGCTGATGTGGATCCAGCTTTTGCTATAGTTCATAGAATACAACACATGTTCTGCCTTTATTGCTACAAAAAACTCATGCATGGCTGAGGGGCTGGGGTAACCGATTGCTTATTTGTATTATTTGTATTAAAAAGAAACAGCTTGTTGATGTGAACAGTGCTTCTGAATCACAAAACATTTAGAAAATTTTAAATGCTTATTTTACAACCTATAAGAAAGTTCCTCATATATGTGGCTTCCAAAGGAAGTGGCGGAAGCAGCAGTTAGGAACTCAGCCCAGTAGCACCTGATCATCTGCACAAAACACGTTGTGCTCTAAGTCATAGACTGTTCAGCTTGAAGTGTGTTGCTTGTGGAAGCAAGTGTAGACAATGACAGATATCTCTGTCGCTTTTCAGCTAGACAAAACCCACAAGATCAATAAACCAACAAAACCCAAAACAGAAATAAAAAGTCAACACCAAACAACAATCCCCCAGCACAAAACTCCACAAAGCCCCCAAACCAAATTATGAAACAAAACCAAAGCCAATACAAAAGCAATAAAAAAGAAAAAGAAAACCTCACCTTCCTCTCCTGCACAAATCACGAACTCAAATCTTCAGCAGATATATTTTACTTCTTAAAAAGCCAGCTTGAATTTGTTTTTTAGGTTTTTTTCATTTTTTTCTTTTTATTATGAATAAAGAAGTCACTCTTTCTATCCTTGTATATACTTATTCAAGGTCCCTTCCCCCTCCCACCACATCAGGTCATTCTCTCTTCTCTACATCTCCCCATTTCCCCCAGCATGGGCAGGAGATCCCGGGGTCCCAAGGTCCCAATATTGCTCAGTTCAGTCTCCACTCCTGGCAGATCCAGTTTTCTCCCCCCAACATCGAGACTGAGTCAGGTGTTCCTCTAGGGGGAATGGGATCCAAGGTGTCAGTCCAAGGAGTTTCCGATCCCAAGCTGTTCAGTGGTTTGGGCATGCTTATCTTTTTTTTTTTTTTTTTTTTTTTTTTTTTTTTTTTTTTTTTTTTTTTTTTTTTTTTTTTTTTTTTTTTTTTTTTTAAGAGTCCACTAATGAGTGAGTACATCCCCTGCTTATCTTTCTGGGTTTGTGATACCTCGCTCAGGAGGATATTCTCCAAATCCATCCATTTGCCTGCAAGTTTTAGCATATCATTTTTTTCTTACTGCTGAGTAGTACTCCACTGTGTAGATGTACCACAGTTTGTTAACCCATTCTTCAGTTGAGGGGCATCTAGGTTGTTTCCAAGTTCTTGCTATTACAAATAATGCTGCTATGAACATGCATGAGCTAATGCTTTTGGGATGCGATTGTGTATCTTTAGGGTATATGCCCAATAATGGTACTGCTGGGTCCTTGGGGAGATTGATTCTCAGTTTTCTGAGAAACTGCCATACTGCATTCCAGAGTGGCTGAACAAGCTTACACTCCCACCAACAATGGAGGAGTGTTCCCTTTGCTCTGTACCCTCTCCAGCATAGGCTGTCATCTGTGTCTTTTATCTTAGCCAATCTGACAGGTGTAGGGTGGTATCTCAAAGTTGTTTTGATTTGCATTTCTCTGATGGCTAAAGATGATGAGCACTTTTTCAAGTGCCTTTTAGCCATTCGTAATTCTTCTGCTGAGAATTCCCTTTTTAATTCTGAACCCCATTTTTTGATTGGGTTATTCAAGGTTTTGGGCTCTAGATTCTTGAGTTCTTTATATATCTTAGAGATCAATCAATTTGTATACATTAATATTCATCATATGCATTTAAGAATACAGATTAAGTCTTCAAAGTGGAGGTCTTAAAATACTTATCTCCTTCATAACATTTTCATAGCCCCAAGCTCAGATTATTGTTATTTTGATGTAATGTTGGAGACAGAATGCAGGGCCTTCTCCAAGATGGCTAAGCTCTTTGCCATTAACTTTTGCCCCCAGCCCTGATGCTTGTGTTTAACTGAAGATAGATTACTGTATTAAGTAGCCAGCATTTATGAAGTGATTACATGTGCTAGCTTTTGACCCCCTTTTAACTCTCAAAACAATGGCGTGAGTTACCAAGAGGCAGCAGCTAGAGCACACAAGTGAAGTGGAAAAAGGCATTTGTTTGGTGGGGATAAAGGAGACAGCTGAGCTCTGAAGAGAGGGAGCTTGATTTCCTCTGTTCTCTGACCCAGGAGTATCTATGGAGAACATCAGTTAGGATAAGGCAGCCTGCTGAATTGCTCCCATTGTACCATAGAAGAACTTCAGCACTGGAAAAAAAGGAGGCCGTATAGCACAAGGCACACCTTGGCTTCCAGGGCAGACTTTCACTCTCTGGCATCTAGTTAGATCTGTGGAAACTTACACAATTTATTCAGGTTTTGCCTCTCCTTTTAGTTCTTTATTGACTGTTGTACAATTTCCTGGCCTGCCTCCTTCCTCAGTGATTTGATAATGTGACCTAATGTCCTCTGATTTGACACTGTTAACAATTATAGCAGCTACTATTCATCTGTTGGCTCCCACATAGCATGCAAATAGCTTCTTAGTGGAAATTACCAATAGCTAGTTATTATTTTGATGTTTATAACTGATTATATAGCTCCCCACAGAAATAAGCTTATTTACATCAACTTATGAATAGCTTGTACAGGAAAACTTTCTTGTTTCGGGTAAAACAATTTGTTTAGAAGATGCAAACCTCTTACACAACCATGTATTTCCCTCTGCTAGCCATAGAGAGTGATGAGGTTATATTGACATTGCTTGATGACATCAAGACAGGAAATGGCAAATATAACCCCTAACCTTTCTAGCCTGCAAATAAAATCATAATTTTATGATTTAAAACCTGTCATGGAAAACCCCAGGGGTGATATCTTTGGGAACTGCAAAACAATTGTTTTCAAAATGAATTGCTTAGAGGTTGTCAGCCTCCAAGAAATTGTGAATGTAACCTGTAATTGGAATTTTGTTCTTTTTCCTGATGTTGAGAGCAAGTAAATTAAAGTTAGATGTGCATTTCTTGTTACTTAAGTTTGTGGCTTACCCATCTTGTCTTCTGAAAAATAGATATAATTAGATCTGTTGCATAATTTACTCAATTTTCTATAAAAAGCAGTCCACAGATTAGTGGGAAACTAGAATGGCTCACAGGAAAGACTTGCAGTTAGAAAATGATTGATTAATTTGTTGTTGGTGATAAAGTGTTAGTGTCATATTTTCAGATTGTAGGATAGAAAGTAGATAATGTTTCGCTAAATATCTTGTGTGTTCAAATCAAAGAGGAGCCAGTTTCTTTGAGACCACTCCATTCAGTTGTGTTCCATTGTGTTGTTCCATGGGGATGCTGCTCTTGGAAAGGTCACAGGAATGCCTTCATTCCACATTTACACAGTGGGAATTCTGGGTTGGAGCATCACCATGGAGCAATACATCTCACTGTGTTGTTTCCAGAGCAACAGCATCAGTACCATTTGATATACTGGTAGAAACGCCAGTTCTAGTGGCCCACCTCAGACTTCGGATCATATACTTGTGCATGTAGGAGTCTATGTTTTAAGAAAACCTTGAAGCTTTAATACTTGTCTATTTAGGAAGATAAGAGTAGTAGGTTCTCCCATAAGCCTATGACATGACTAGTTATAGATTATTGATCTAATAATGCTGATATGGGTCAAAATTCTAGAACCACTGGCCGAAGGTCAGTTTACACAATTCCCAAGTTTCTCTTACTTTCAACGTTTCACTCTTATTAGAATTGCGAAGTCACAGAGTGTGGACATGTTAACTTTACAGGGTAAGTAGTTTCATAAACACTTGCCCCGGTTATGATCAGCACCAGGAGTAAGTGGAAGTTTTATTGCTTTGTACCTAACTTTGTTAAGTACCTTTTTTTTCTTTTATGTTATTTTGAGACAGGGGTTCACTGTGTAGTCCTGGTTGTCCTGGAACTCGCTCTATGGCTCAGCCTGGCTTTAAACTCATAGAGTTCCACCTGCTTCTGCTTTTTGAGTGCTGGGATAAAGGTGTGCACCATCACTGCCCAGCTAGCATTTTGTTTTTAAAATAAACATACTACATATAGCTTAATATCCAGTTTCAGCCTTAATTTGAATATCAACATTGAGGTTGAGCACCTTTTCACTTCCTTAAATATATTATTAGCTCATCATATTTGCACTAAAGTTGATTGCCTATTTTTATCTTATTTGGCTAGCTTTTTTGAATTTTAGGAGTTTTAAAAACATTTCCAATAATTTGAAAATTTTATGATTTTTTTAAAATTTAAAAATGGGAAGGAAGATACTGTTTTAAAGAGTTTTTATTGTATTTATTTATTGTGTGTGTGTGTGTGTGTGTGTGTGTGTGTGTGTGTGTGTAGCATATGATGAGTGTAGGTGTACATGCTATCCAGAAGGATGCACACGGAGGTCATAGTGCATCTTTTAAGAGCCTGTTCTCTCCTCCCACCTTTATATGGGTTCCAGGAATCAAACTCAGGCCATCAAGGTTGCATATTAAATGCTTTTACCCCTTAGCCACCTCACTGGCCCTGTTTTGCCTTTCTGATATCTTTTTTAGTGATTATAATTTTATTATAACTATTTGTAATGTCTTAATGAAATAAGTTTACAATTTTATTTCATGTCTTTTTATTTATGAATGTTTGCATAATGCCTTTGAAAAATTCTTTATCTAGGAAACAGCTGTTTTATGCTTAAGATTTTGTCTTCAATATTTAAGTTTTTAATCTATATGAAAATTACTCCTATATGCAGATATCTAAGTAGGCAATGTATAAGATAAATATAATATATATATAATTGAGGTTTTATGCAGAATGAAGCAGCTATTGAAGTAGGACAGTGCAGGTTTTGACAAACATGCTCATCCATAAACCCACCACCATCCAGTCCATCTGTAGATGTTTTCATCACTGTTGGAATCTCCCGTACCCTGTGGTCAGTCCTCCAATTCACTAGATCTGTGCAGGCCCTGACACAATCAGTGATTAGCTTTGTCTGCTCTGTAATTGTATGTAAATGGGGCAGCAAAGATGTGTGCTGCTTTGTGTGTGTATGTCTTCTTTTACTCACTTTAGAGACGAAGAGCTCTTCTTATATCTGGATTTTTCTTTTAAGCAGTTGATTTTCCTTTTTTCTAAATATTGTTCAGATACAGATACTCCTCAGTATATATCTTTACCTGTTAAATAGACTTTATTTGAAGTACTTTTGACTACTGTGGAAATGTTCAGATCAACTTATGTATTACAATTATATAAATATATGTTTATTTTTTGCTTTTAAAGATTGTACCCAGAAATGATAAGTATTTAATTTTTTAAAATACTGCCAAATCATTTCAAAAGTAGTTGTGTTTTTTTTTTTACATTTTTCTTAGTCCTATATGAAAACTACCTCTTCCACAGTCTCATTCATGTCATCAGTCTTACTAATTTTCAAAATTTGAGTATATCTGTAGTAATATCTCACTTTAGTTCTGTTGGCATGGAATTGTAGGTTATGTTGGCATGGATTTATGGGAAGAATTCAGATTAGTTTTTATTTTTCTATATGGATAACCTGCTGTCTCAGTACCATTTGTTGTATATTGTGTAATTTTCCTCAATAGGCAGTGGCCGTTCTACACACTAATGGGCTTTAGACAAGAATAACAGCAGTTAAAACTTATGTGGACGTCTCACTTAAGTTTCTTCTGTTGCCTAGCTGTTGGAAGTTGTGGATTTTAGCTTGGTTGTACATTTAGCCTAATGTAGCAGGGCCATTTGAGGAAGCATGTGAGATCTCTTTTGGGCTGGATGTCCTGCCCAGTGTGTCCAGTGTCGAAGTTCTTAGGCCTTTTCTCCAACAAAGGATTCACCACCTTTTTGGTCTCCTGTTTCTTCACAACTGCAGGAGCTGGGGTCACCTCCTTCCCCTGGGCCTTCTTTCCCATGGGCATCTTGTTCAGCTGGAAGAGAGAGAAAAGAAAGGGAATTGTGGGTAATACGTAAGTGGTCTGGCAATCGTGAGTACCCAATGATTATTTTATAAGCTGCTGCGGACCTCGTGTGGAAAAATTCCTGTGGACCCCAGTGCTGTTTGGGTCAAAAATTTCTCATTGCACAGTTGTCAATTGTCATTGCCTTATTTTTGAGACAAAGTCTCTCATTGGCGTTTTACTTGTCAAGTAAAATGGCCTATCTGGTGACTGAGCTCTGAGGATCTGCTTGTTTTCATCTGCTCAGAGCTGGGATCACAAATGCATACTTCCACAGCCAGTGATTTTGGGAACATAGATTCTGGATATGAGACTGAGGTCATTCTACTTGCAAGGCTAACACTTTACTGATGAGCCACAGCACTAGTCCTAATCAACATTTTGATGAGTCTTCACAAGAATTTAGATTTGTGCTAGCAAGGTTATCTCTCACCCAATCCCAATTTATTCTGCCTTGTCCAGAGCCCTAACCAATTTTTTTTAAACATATTCTGAATCATAAAATTCCAAGTGTGTGGGATTTTTTTGTTAAATAATTTTTATCTGTAAATTTTGACAATCTGTTCTTTATCTAAATTCCAGATATCTAGCTGACCACACTGTGGATGGTGCACATAGTTTTTAAAACTTTATGCTTCCTCTTTTCCTTTAAAAAAAGTATAAATCCAAGGAAGATAAACTTAAAAATATAGAAAAGCATGAAGGTTAAAACTAAGTGTCTTCTGTGGTTTTATTTATTAGGCATAATCATAATCTACATTTTTATTTATCAAGATTAAATATGATGTTAAGGGGAAAAGCACAATATCTTAGTTTTGTGCATTATTATTTAATATTTTCATTTTTATACCATTTACAACTTATTGTGGAATATTACTGTAACTAGTTAAAGATGTGTTACATTTATTTATGCTATGGAAGACTACTGTAACTATGTAAAGGTTTGTTATGTTTGTTTATGCCGCACTTGTTTAATTGTGTAAAGATGTTTGCTGTCTCTTCTTGCCTCCTAAGGCACCTGGTTGGTCTAATAAAAAGCTGAACGGCCCATAGCTAGGCAGTAGAGGGATAGGTAGGGCTGATGGGCAGAGAGAGTAAGTAGGATGAGAGAAGAGGAAAAAACAAGAGGAGAGAGTGAGGGGAAAAAGGGAAGACACTGGAGGCCAGCCATCCACTAGCCAGCCAGATAGGAAGTAGGATATTCAGAATGAAAGATAGGTTAAAAAGGAAACCCAAGGCAAAACATAGTAAAGAGAAACAGGCTAATAAGTTATAAGAGCTAGTGGGATAAGCATAAGATAAAGCCAAGCATTTGGCTATTAATAAGTCTATATGTCATGATTAGGGATCTGGTTGTTGATCCAAAAGAAAGCCTGCTATACTAACTGTCCCATCAGAGAAAGCAAATAGAATACTCTAAACTATTACTAAAACTTTTTATGTTCTTTGTTGAATTAGAAGGTTAAAAATATAATAAAATGTACCTATACTATTGAGGTTATGTATTTTGAAGTTTATTTTTAAAATACAAATGAAGACAAACATGCCCACAACTAAATATATACAATTATAATCATAATTGAGAAAGCGTTATAAAATACTTGAAGATTTCAACATAACATGAACTGAAAACCATGTAAGTTGTACTGATGTGTAGTTTTCTAACATAACTTTTAGAGACACCCTAGAGTGAAGTTAATAGTGCAAATGGAATTCATGTATTTTTATGTAACTCTGACAGATTTTATGTTTTCATCTTGAAGACAGAATTTTCAAAATTTATTTCTTAATATTTAAATTACCTTACTAAGAGCAGAGGCAAAAAGATTAAGAAATGCCTAATCTCTTAGGATTTAAAAATACAAGCAATTATTGTGTGTATTAAATTGATTATCTTTGTAGATTACAATCAATGGGATTTTTGCAATTAATGACAAAATTGCATAAAATGGTCTTATGGTATTAATAGTCTTAGGAAGCCATCTGTAGCACTTCTATTTCTTCATATAATTGCATAGAGTAGTATATGTTTTCCAAGGGAGAAAATCTCTAGACAAACTATGCCTCATTTTACTTCTATTTTAAGCTTATCTACTCACTGAATCTGAGATTTTTGAGTCATTTTTTCTTCAGGGATTTGGGAGTTTGCACAAGAACAGGCATAATAAGTCAAGTTTGGACAGACTGCATACTGTGGAGAGGAGACAGCATCCTTCCATGCCAATGCAGAACTTCGCTGATTTCTTTGGTGAGAGTGGGCAGGGGATAGGGGATGCATGCACCATTGAATTAGTGTGTAATTTTATCATTTAGACATTAGACTGTTTTTACCACTGAGAATGGACTGAGCAATATGGACTCTGTCAACTGACATTTAGTTTTATGACACATCAGTCTATTTGCCTTTTGGTGAATGTGCACTCATAGAGGAACTCATAGCCCCTTATGCTTTTACTACTGTGAATGTTTGGTAATGATTTTCTCTATATTCTTATGTTTTCTTTTACAAAGATTTTCTTCCTTTATGCTCAACCCTAACAATCGTTATTGTTAGCATCCTCTTCATTGAGCTCAGAATGTTTTTTCAATCATGTGCTCATATATGGAGAATGAGCACACACTACTTAAAAACACACACTACTATTTTTCATGTGAGTCTTCAGTCTGTATAAATTTCATGATACTCTAAAACACACCGTCAATTTTTCCTGCCAATGTAAACAAGTTAGTTCATGTTTTCATGATCATGTATCTCATTTACTTGCCTGTTCTTTCAGTGACAGAAACTTTGGCAGCCTCTGAACCCTTGGGATAAGAAACAGTGTTTCATCCAGTCTTTCCTCCATTTGTCTCTCTGGGATAGTTGTGGGTGGTAAATACCAACTTGCACTTAGTGCTCAGGCATTCAGTAATTTTTGCTCTTGAAACTTTAACTCTGTAAGTATATACATACCAGTGGCAGTATACGAACTGAGCAGGTTGTGTTTGTATACTTAGGAATAGATATCATAACAATTAAAGAAAAATTGATAGGCTTACTCATTTTACTTATAGATTTCTTGTTCTACTAAGGATTTTTATAGGGATTTTGAATGTTATTATGTTATTATGTTTAATCCTTTGATAATCTTAAATATTGTGAATAGCTTCCCTGAACCTAATAGTTATATTTAGGGTTTATTCTATCTGATAACAATCCCAGAGTGATCAGTAAGGAATCTATGGTGGTTTTGTATTTGTTGTAGTAGTGTGGTGTAAATTTTAACAGTTGGCTCTCAGATCTGGGAGCAGTAGCCAGACTTGGTGTGTGCCAATTTCTTTTGGTGTAAATATTGACACCAAGGTGAAGGTCTCTCGTCTGACTTTGTGTTAGAATGACTTGCTATGTTCAGGCTCTAGCTTACTACTAAGTTGTCACCTGATCACCTACAGAGCATAACAGGAGCTGCCTTTTCTACTTTCAAATCTTTTCCCAATCATTGTTTTCCTTACGCTCTATTCTGTTTTACTTAATAAGTTAGCTTTATATGTTTTTGTATATTGTGACTCCAAAACATCTTTTATAGACCCGCAAATCCAGGGCTGGTCTTGAATATGCTATCTTCTTACCTTAGCCTCCAAAGGGCTGGAATTACAGGCCTCAGCTATCTGCCACGGATGTTTCTGATTATTTCTCAGTCTTCTTTCCCTCCCTTCTTTATGCTTTTAATTCCTCTCAGATTTTTAAACATGTTAAGCACTCTTTATTAATTTTCATTTTAAATCTTTCAACTCTAGTTTTGGTACTCTGTAAGGAAATGCATTTATTTAAATATTAGCATAATTGGATCTGTTTATTTCTCTCTATCACTGTTTCTAGACAAGGAAAACTGGTACTGGAAAGGTAAATAAATCATGAAGTCAGAATTTAATGTCTGGGTTGGGTTTTTTTTTCTTTTCCTCTTTTAGTGCTCGTGTGTGTGTATATATACATACAGACATTCATATCTTTGGGACCATGTGTACACACATGTAAGTACAGGTGAATATATGCCATAATGTGTGTGTGGAGGTCAATCTTGAGTGTCAATCCTTGTCTTGTAAGTTGTTTGAAACAAGGTCATTTGCTTTCTACTGCATATGCCAAACTAACTAGTCTGCAGGATTCCAGGGATACTTTTGTGTCCACTTTCTGTCTCACCATGAGACTACTGGGATTATGGATACAAACAGTTATGTCTGCCTTTGTGTAGTTTCTGAGGATCTGAATACAGGTCTTCATGTTAATGTGGCAAATGCTTTACCCAGTGTGCTATTCTGTTATCTATCTATCTATCTATCTATCTATCTATCTATCTATCTATCTATCATCTGTCTGCCTGTCATCTTTCTTGTTGCTGTTACTTCCTAATACTTTGCTTTGTTTTTTCTTTCTGCAGTGCTTTCTTTGTAAGTAACATGTCCAAATATACCTTAGACTCAGTTGAAATTTCATTTCAGGCTCACTTTTCAATGCTTAAACATCTTTGTATTACTATATTCTATATTGCATGAAAATATTTATTTCAGTGATATTTATCTCTGTCTTTACCCCTTTTAAGGACTAGTTTCTGAAGGGTAGGTGTCATAGTTCTTACCAATAGCAAACAGCATAGGGCACTGGATCAGAAGAAGAGTGTAGATTCTGCAGTTGCCATGGTAGGTGTGACATCTTGAATTCTGTACCCTGAGGTTTTGGTTCCTTATCTACAGTGTGAAGATGGACACTGGACTCACAGATCTGGGACAGTACAAATGCAGTAGCTTAGGTGTATCAGTAGGCAGGAAAGTGTTTCTTACCCCATGTTGCCTTGGGTCCTACTTCTGCTAGCATACATGCAAACCTTTGTACATATATGTATGACATTCTACATCCCATTAAGAAAAAGTTGAAAAAAGTGAATGAATCTCCCTTGGATCTCTCGTTGAGTGACACTACAGGGTCCAGCTATTGTTATGCTTGAATGAGATTTTTCTGAGGTTCCTCCCTCCTTTCAGATAAAAATGACCAGTCTCAAAGGCTAGTTTGAGAGTCTAATTGGTTCAAGAGATAAACTAATCCTTTCTATTGAATTAGTTGTCTAATGTTCCTTTCTCTCAGGGCAAGAAAGTCTTAATCCATCTCAATGCAGAGGTTCCTCTAAATAATGAATCCTTTGTGGGAGCTTCTTGTCAGGTTTAAAGGAATTTAAGTGGGTGTATTTTTTAAAAGTGTCCTTTAAAGCAGCAGGTCTCCTTATATACAGGACCAATTTTATTTCCATTTTCTTTCTTGTACCTGTGAGAAAAAGATCATCCAGTTTGTCATTTGGCTAACTGGAGTTGGAAGTGGACTTCTGAAATCAATTTTTAACTTAGAAGTGAATTTCTTTTGTATTTGTGGGTGTCCCATGAAGCCATAGAGGTCACTGTGGGTCATACTACACCTGGATATATAGGTTTGTTTTCTCACTTTGTATCATAGAATCAGGGTACTCTCTTGGAGCTGTTAGCTCTTGATACCAAACTCAGGGTTCTTCACAGCACCCTTATTCATTCTACTATTTCTATGTTCATTTAAAAATGAAAATTGTTTCTTTTTAGAACACATATCTGGACCCCCCCCCAATTAAGTGTTCAAAGTTATTGAAACACATAGTTCCTAAAGACCTCATCATGTGGGATGTCTATATACTGTGTGAATAAAGGACTATTTTGGCCATGGCAAGTACCATAGCAGTAGGCATGAAATCCGATAGGTGGAAGAAGGAGAGTGGAGTCAGAAGAGACTCAATCCAGTTGTCCAACAATCAACATGTAATGAAACAGGTAAGCCATGGGCCACATGTTAGGACATATTAATGGAAATGGGCTCAATTACAATGAAAGAGCTAGCTAGCAATGTGCCTGAGATATAGGCCAAACAGCATGAACTTAATATAAGTGTCTGTGTGTTTCTTTGGGACTTTGGGATTGCTGGTTCAGATAAGTGGTGGGCACAGCAGGTCTGAATTGTGATGCTAGTCTGGGCCAGAAATCTCTTGTTACAACCTAGTGTTATTTACTTATTAATTTTCTGATACTCTCCTTATGTGACATCAATATAAGGAACAGCTTGCTACAATACCTTGGAAAAGGAACCCAACAAAGTCTTTTTATACTGTGTAAAACTCATACTATGCCAACTCTTTGAGGATATAATCAAATGAAATAATCTGTTACATAAAGCAAAATAGGACTGTGTCTGTAATTAGTATGAACACACCAAACAAAACAAGACTAATTGCTGGAGTGGGAAAAAACAGAATGAATTTTTGTGAGAACCAGGCTATCCTTCTCACTACGCAGGTTTCTTTTTGTGTGGTTCTTCAACTCTGGAGAATAGAAATTTTCATGACATTAACACAGCGTATTAATGATCATTGTAAGTAACTCCATCCACCTAATTAAATCATCAGCTACAATTGGTAACAGGGGAGAGAATTTAAATGGCGCTGTTCTGACAAAGTAGTTGGCACCACAGCCCTAAATATTTAATACTCCCTGTGGCTGGATTAATGGGAACATTTACTGAGGTGTTTAGCCAGGTCTTGCAAAGGTGACTGACAGACATTTTTCATGCTTTTAAAAAGACAAACCAAATTATAAATATTTTTGCATAAAATCTTCTGCCACTGAGTATGATGTAGATTGAGAAATTATAATTAAAACCCTATTCATTTACTCAATTTATGAGACAGTGGGGCTCCTAAAGAACTGAATTACTTAAAAATTGTAATAGGACTAGAAAGTAAGAATTAAATAAATGTATAGCTTTATATGTGTTTAGTTAGGCTAAAACAGTTGAAAAGTCTCAAAAGAGACATAATAAATATTTTGTCATTCAGGAGTCCTTTACAGCACATACTAGATAAGAACACTGCAGTAAACACTGAGGGCTGGGGTAACGAGACAGATTGGTCCCTGTGGTGTTATATCACGGCACATCAAATATTAGACAATAATTACAAGTGTAGCAGGGTAAAAAGACAGAAAGTGGAGAGAGAAAATATTTAACCTGGCCCTTCAACAGCCATTAAAGATAGAGAGAGGTCTGAAAAAGTTTGAGATGAGCCCATGGGAGCAAGCAGGGTAAACATTTACTTTTTATTTATTTATTTTTATCTGAGAATATATGGAGGGTATAGATTTATGTTTGGCAAAATGAACCCTGATAGAAATTTTAAGATAAGCTTTTAATAGGAACAATTTCAGATCCACAGAGAATGAGCAGAGACTGTGAAGTTACACTTTACAGCCTTAGTTTCGATCTTGGATCCTTTTCTTTCTGTCTCACTATGCATTCTGGGATTCCATGTCCCATGTAGTTTTCATGCCTCTTTACACTCTTGTTGATTGTGACATTTCCCTGCTGTTAATTACCTTGACACTTTGCGGTGGATAGGTATTTTGTAGATGTCTTTTTGAGTGGTATCTCTCTGATATATTCCCTGTGTTTATGAGCTTCTGTGAGAGAGAGCAGAGGAACTCTTATCCTCATCACGTCAAATTAAGAACGCCTTCCATAGACAAGATTATCTGTGTTGACACAAACTTTGATCATTTGGCTTAAATTGTCTTCAATAGTTTCTTCATTGTGTGATTATTTTCTGTTTCCTTCTTCTATACTATGCTGAGCAAGGAAATGATTGAGCCCTGTCTACACACAAGAAGAGAGGAACTAAGCTTTAGCAGTGAAGATAGAGAGTCTTCCTAGGTTACTTGAAATCACAAATGTGTTATTTGGATCGTATCAAATTGGCCTGCTTTCTGTTTTATTCAGCTTCTCTTTGTTGTTCAAATTGTTTCCCCTCGGGCCATTTGGAGTTCACTCAGTTGACTCCTCTCCCTCTGACACACCCGCTGTCTCTGTCATTTTCTGTTTGTCTGTAGTGTGTCTTTGCTTTCTGGTATGGCAAGACATCCAGAGTCATCTGTGTATTCATTCATACCCCCAGCCCTAGAATCAGCATTTCTCTAGGATCTACTTATTATTATTAAAGAATAATAAAAATAAAGGTCTAGCTTTTAACTGGCTTGCTGTTACCTGGGTATCATTGATTCTAGGCCTACCTAGCATACAGAAAAAGGGGAATATATGTGTGTGCAGTAAGCTGGTAGAATTCAACCCATAAATATTGGTCCATGTAACCACATCTACCTCTACCAAACTAAGCATAGGTTATTACTGATGGCTCCAACTCGAGTCCATTAGCACATGATCATCCTGGTTGTTTCTCCATGTTGTAAACTGCTACTCCAACAGCGTAAAACCTGCTTTCTGCCATCTGTTATCCATTTACTTCATTGCCCAATTCCAGTCTATACAACCATCCCAGCTGTTACCCTTATTCAGTTTTCTGATCTAGAGGACATATATTTGATGGTGGCCAGAGCAGAATCTATCTCTGTCTGTTTTTCTTCCTGTCTTATTTGTCTTTATTCATCTGTCCATATTCATGTACCTACCTTTCTCCCCCCATACATCCATCCCTTATTTATATATTCACTGAATATATTTTTTAGAGCTAAGGAACACATAGGAAGTTTTACACCAGAGTTCCTAATGATAGACTTCAGTAGATGAAGCAGCACTTTTCATTATGATAGGCTTTTAACAAGCAAAGATAACTGAGCATCTCTATTTCTCTTGAACAATGTACTGGGATTATTATTAGTATTATAGTTATACCTAAGTCTCTTAGAAAGCTCTTTAATCCTTATTATATTCATGCACATCTAGTCTCAACATTTGAATTCTGTACTAAACAAGAGACATGTTTCTAAACTTGGGGGGCATTTTTCACCTGTGTACACTAATTAAACGTTATGTGAGCTAATGAAGATGGCTATTAAAAATCAGCACTGATGTTAAATACCTGAAAACTGTCAAGAGTATAAGGACTGCTGTTGAGTTAGGGTAAGCAAGATGACAGGAAAATATTGGGTTCGTGCTTTAAAAATTGGAAGCATATTAGATCTTCAGTATGTCATAAGTATATTTAAGTTTTCATACAAATTTTATGAAATAATGTAGGAAAACTAAGGTGACAGACTTCTGTACAGGGACCACTTATAAAGAAAAGACAGTGTGCAAATTCAATTGCTGGTACACTCAAGACAGATGGCATCAGGTTCTTACTGAGATTCAAAATTAAAGGAGGTTTATAAAATTATAAATGTCTTTCAGTTTGGAGGCCTGAGAGGTCACTTGGCAGTGAGATCACTTAGCTGCTCTTGGAGAGGACGTAGGTTCCAGATTGTCACTAAGTTTACCTCCAAGAGATCTGACACTCTCCTTTGCTTCCCAAAAGCACCAGGCTAGCAAGAGGTGCAATACACATATATAGGCAAACAATCAGACATATAAAAAGAAACCTTAAAAAGGAGCCATCCCACTTTGACTGCTTGTAACTTATTTACCAATTGCTTATTCCAGGGACTTTGAGAAAGGAATTTCTACTGTAGTTTTGTTCTTGAGTATTGCAATCAATTCAATAGACTTCTGTGGTTTAGTTTGACAGTCTAGTCATAGCGAGCAATTTGTCTTCAAAAATTTAAAGAACGGTGGTGAAAATTTGTGTCAGCTTCCATGACAGTGCTCAGATGTACTGAATATGATGAAAATCAGCCCTCACCTTTCTCTTCTTTGTGCCCAGGAAACAGAGATTGTATCTGTGATACAGGACACCCCACAGCTGATGAAGAGTAAGGCATGGGTAGTGTTGCTTCTGATTTTCTTCTTGCAAGGTCATCTTTATTTAAGCATGCTCCTCAAAGTCACTAGTTTGCTAAGAGATTATTGTGTACATGTACATGCATGCATATACATGTAGGAGAAATGATGGACTTCTTCATTGATAATAAAGTTTTAAATTTATACAAATGACAGGCCAAATCCTAGAGTTATCCACTTGAGGCATCATCAGCAGAAAATGATCTTAACCCATCCGATTTCTAGTTGGACCATCTAGGCAGGATGGAAAGCTGTCTAGAATTGGGAGAAATAGAGGAATTATCAAGAATTTGCATCCATTTCTTAATGACTCCCAAACCCACTTTAGTAGCATAAAAAACAAAACAACCCCCCCACAATTACTAATATTAAGTAGATGATTCCAAACCTTCCTCTTTTTCTGTGGACTAAATTTTGAAATCTTCTTATATATTTGCCATTATAACTGCTTGACTGAGATTAAACTTTTAAAAAATTAACATGTATTAGAAAAATATCTTCTGATCAATGAGAAAGCATTAAGACACAGATATTGCTTCAGTGTATCAGACTATAAGCCCTGCAGGCTAGATCTTTGATGCTTGGGAAGCTCAACTCATAGATGGACCTACTTAATTTTCTTACTAATATAAACACTGAATAATAATTACTTGAAAGTTTTCCTTATATGTTTATTGATCTATTATTTTATGTAGATTTGTCCTTTTTTACCTTTGTATTAGAAAGAAGTAATGATGTTCTGAAGGATAATTATCAGTATGAAATAAAGCTTTTATCTATTCTCTGCTTAATTATTTATAGAAGCATTTCTGTGTTAGAGTTTGAAATTTAGTCTGTCACTTTGTATATACTATTGGCTTTATACACCTTGATAATGTCTTTTTATGCTTTCCAAGGCAAAGTAAATTTTATAGGATATCTTTGTATAATAATCTGTTCACCTGCCTAGATGGTCCAACTAGAAATCGGATGGGTTAAGATCATTTTCTGCTGATGATGCCTCAAGTGGATAACTCTAGGATTTGGCCTGTCATTTGTATAAATTTAAAACTTTATTATCAATGAAGAAGTCCATCATTTCTCCTACATGTATATGCATGCATGCATGCATTCATGTGTGTACAAACTTGCCGAAGAGGAATTGCAGTTGTCTTGTGTAGCTTCTATAGCTACATGTAAGGGTACATGTAATGTAATGTAAGGGTACATGGCTTTCTAACTGCCATTTGTAAGGGAATGGTCAGTATTAAGGATTCATCTGCCCTTTGCTTCACAACTTCATTTACGCTAAGGTCTTTGGGGGTGTGAGACTAGTGAGATAATTTAAACAGATCTTATAAGTACTAGGTCTGTAAAGGGATTTTACAAACCACCAAAGAAAATGGACTAATCTTTTAGCTTCAGTTTTGTTAAATTTATAAAATGTATTGTTGAATAAAAGGGCATGACACCGGCAGCTTAGTTTTAGATTAATCAGATCCTGCATTATCACCATCTCTCAAACTGGTTGAGTTATGATCCTGTGGGTCTTTGTTTTGAAATGTCACATAAATATAGTTTTGTAATATTCCTTTGATGTTATTGACAATAATTGCTTGTTACTTGTGGTTTGTTCTGAATGCTGAGGTTGAAGTCACTGTGTTGCCAAAGTCATGCACTGGTACATGCATTTTGGAGTTTCATTTGACCATTTTGAGAGACACAGAAATTACTAGTCTTCTGGGCAGCTGTCCAGAAATAAAAATTGCTACTGTTCTTGCCATGCCATTTTCCCCCTTTGTTTATAATTTTATCTATGTTTATATATGTTGCAACAACTTTTTAATCTTAAAGACTCTGGTTCCTTCTGTGACTTGGAGGTGACAGTGATAGTGATCTCCCAGGGTTCACTGTGAAGATTAAGTTCACAAATAATTACAAGATGAGTTGTATGTCTGCTGTTAAATAAATGCCACACACTGAAGTATCCCTACTCCTAAATTAGCTAATAGGCTATAGAAAAACCAATAAATATTCTTTTATGCGGGATAAATAACAAGTTCCCTCATTGTGGTTCTGGTTGAAAAAAAAATCGAAATTCAGAATGTTGGCAGGGCCATATTCCCTTAGAAGTATCCAGGGTCTATCCCTTCTGACCTCTCCATGTATCTTAGAGTTCAAGGAATTCATTTTCTAGTCACAGCCCAACTCTAACTTTTGACTTGACTGAGGCCAGGGTCATTTCTTTTTGTGTCTTTCCTCTTTAGAACCACAACAAATACGTCAGGTTTATGTTTTATCTTCTATTGTAGGACCTCATGTAAACTTAACTAATATTTTCTGTCATTACCCTATTTCTAGACAGAGTTACATTCTAGAATACAGGGTATTGGGACTTCCACACTGATCTTAGGGGGAATGCAATTTAATCTATAACAAAGGAATATTTCATTCTCTTTAGTTGATTTTAGAATATTCTGTACTCATTTTAAACTCACTGATATGAACATTGTATTTTTGTATTCTTAATTTTTAAAATGCTTTCAACTCTTCCAGAACTCAGTATCAGGTGATAAATAGCAACCTCTGACAGGTACATTAATTTTTAGAGGCCACCAATGCACCATTGAGTGAACTGGCTCACTGGGCTTTCTGAATGATGTCCCAGAAGAGTTAACACTTTTCTAAAAGGGGAAAGCAGTTCAATTGTAGCTCACCAGTATTTTCAGACCCATTAAGTTCTAAGTAATGGACAGGTTTCCGTGACAGACAGCTTTGAAAAATATATTGTTTCTTAGTCTTTTTTTCCAAAGTGCTTATCACAGCCCTGTTACTGAGTTGTTATTTTCTTTCATTTCCATCAAAGAGAATAATTCAAGCAAATGTTACCCCAAAGCTCTCTATTTCACATGCATTTTTTGTTATTCATTTTAACTATCAAAAGTAATATAATTCAAGAATTTAACAAAAGAGTTAAATGAAAGCATAGAGTCCAAAAGGGCATTGTAGTCTTTTTATTTTGTCAGTGTACACAGCAAAAGGAAGTGCTAGTTATCTTAGATTGTAGGAACAAGAAGGAGGGACTAGACTGTACTTCACGTGGAAGAAAGTTTCAGGCTATCTTGCTTGTAAGATTGCTGAATATTAAATTTAGAAAACTGAGAAAAGGTCAGTTGCTTGTGAGCTTTTGTAACAATATAAAAATCTTTAGTTATTTATTGTGTGGGCACATGCATGTCATGGGGCATATGTGGGGATCAGAAGACAATGTGCAGTAATCATTTCTCTCTCCATGTGGGTCCTGGAGATCAAACTCAGACCAGCCAGCAAGGTGGTGAGGGCCTTTACATGGCCAACCATTTTGCCAGCCTAGTTTTTGTAACCCTGACTCTTGTAAAGGTTAAGTACTACATATGTGCTATAGTCTCTCTTTCTATTCAGGTAAGTGTGTGACAGTATTTTTTTCTTGCTTCTCCTGTGATATAGTAGAGGATTCTTTTCACATATTCAGAGTTCTTCAGGATGACAGCTCCACTGACTGTAGCCTGGGAAGGCCTCACATTTGTAGTTGGCGTTGTCTCGATTTGTTTTGGTCTCTGATTTTTCACACAAGTGTAGAGTAGTTTTGTGGGTTATGTACATACACCTGGATTGTTCGCTACAATCTTACTACTGACCTTTATCGCAGAGAGCTCTTGACCCAAGTACTTCAAGTGGAATATGGTGTATGAGGTTGAACTCCAGATGGGAATGGCCACATTTTTGAGTCTTCTGTATTAAAACTCTGATAACCCTCAATTCTGATTACAGTTATAAGATTTACTTTAAATTTTACTAAATGCTCCAGAACCCAAACCCTGTATGACTGCTACAAGGAGAGGATATTATAACACGTCTGCAGATAGCTTTGCCCTAGGCCCTCTGTTATTCTAAGAAATGCTTATTTTATTTTATTTTTAGTCTCTTCTCATCACACCTGATCCTGATAAGGTTTCCTTCTCCCTGCTTTTGGCCAAACTGCCATGCTTTACATCATTAACCCTAAACTCTGGGGAACTGATCCCCTGACAGTGTCTTTGATATTAGATTAGATCCCTTCCAGGCTGCATTTAATTGACTGTGCTCCTAGCAGGGGTGGTGGGGCCTAGCTCCCTTTCTCTGCTTTATTTGGCCATTCTTCTTTAGTAGCTGCTTGCAAATTCCCGGTGCCTCAATGAGGAAGGATGTGCGGGAGATGAAATAGTTGCCTCTGATTCCGAATTCACTTTTTTCCTCCTAATAACACATCTACTGCTACACCTGTCAATGAAGTCCTTTATTCTTTTGAATCTTCTTCTGTCACAGGAACGCAGCTACCTTCCTCTCATGCCCTTCACACTGTACTTTACCTATTTTTTGAAAATGAAAGATGAGAAAGCAATAGTAATTAAATTACAACTTCTTTTCCCATCACTCAAAAGCTTCCACTTCTATTTTTAAACTTTCGCAAGCTCTAATTTTTTAAAAATGACTTTTACATTTTGAACATTTTTTTGTTGATCTTTTTTTTTTCTTGAAGAGATGAAAGGAGTTAAGCTACAGTGGTTTCCTCCAAATATGAAGTGATATTTATTCAATTCAAAAGTATAAACATGGAGACATATAACATAAGAAGATAAGCAGATTCCCAGTTATCCTTCTCTACAAAAAGGGAATATTTATTTTGGCCAGTAAGCTTCCTAATTATTATATCTTAATGACAATATCATTCTCCTAATACTAATAGTGTAAGTTTAGGTGGTAAGACTTAGAACTCATTTCTATTCTTTCTCTAGGACATATCAGGATGCTCTTGAGCAAAAACTCTGGAGTCCAGTTTGAACTAGGGGTTTATAACTGGTTGAAATATCAGTGCTGAAATAGCTGTAAATTCTGATCCTCTTCCCAGCCTATTTTAGGATGTTATGGATGTTCTTTGATGTAAGGGACTCCACATGTTCCTTGTTTGTTCTTTCGACCCTCCTTCTCCTGATGCAACTTCCCTTGAGAGAGCAGCTCAGTATGAAGGACATTCATAGGTAAGTGGAGTTTAGGCTTCCTTACTCACTGCTTGGGTAGGCCTGGTGACATGGCCTCATCTTTAAAGCATGATGATTGGTTGATAATTTAGGATGGGTCATTAAGGCATTTCATATTTTTTTACTGTTAGAGGAGAGGCACCAAAGAGAAGGACTCTGATCAGGTGACTGAACTCCAGACAGTCTAAAACAGTTGAAAAAAAATTCAAAATTTCTATGCCCTACCAAAGTCCAGAGATCTCTAGGGTTTTAGAAGAATGAGATCCTAAAGATTATGTCAATGCAAAAGCAGACTCAGACTAGCCAACAGACTAGATACAAGACTTTGGTTGCTTTCAAGACTGCAATGGACATGTTGGTTATGGCAATAAGTGGTTCAGTGAGGTTGCCACTGCCATCCAAAGGGGCCATCATCTTGTCCAAGCTTTCCATTGTCTCTGTGTGGAGAGACTACTGGGGGAACAACACTGATACACTGTTCCATGTAAGGTGACAGGTTGTTGTGGCTCTGTGCCGGTCCATCTCATTCCAGCCCCTAGAGACACTGGCATAGTCTCTGCTCTGTGCCCAAGAAGCTGCTGTTAATGACTGGTATTGATGACTGCTACATATCAGCTAAGGAGACTGTAATGCCACCTTGGACAACTTTGACAAGGGCCACATTTTAATGCCATTTCCAAGACCCACAGCTACCAGACCCCTGACCTCTGGAAAGAGACTGTGTTAGCCAAGTCTCCTTATCAGGAATTCATTGACCATCTTGTGAAAACCCATACCCATAGAGTCTCTATTTAGAAGACCCAGGCTTCAGCTGTAGCTACTACATAATGGTTTTTATAAAAGAAAAATAAAGTGAATTAAGTCTGTTTAATAATAATAATAATAATAATAATAGAACCATGGCTTCAGGTAAATGCCAGTCACACCCACCCAATGCTCATCTTGCTCCACCATCAACACTGATGGACAAGAATAGATGAACAGCCTCTAGAGATGAGTTTACTATTCTTTTCTTCTTCCTTTGTCATTCTAAGACCTTGAATAAATGAGATTTCTCCCACTTTTTTTCCTTTCAGCTTAAAAGCTATTTGATTTTTATTAAACCATTTGGATGAGCTAAAGAAAATAAAAAGAGCTGGAAATGGTTGATATTAAGCCCTCCAGATTATGCTATGGCTCCTGCCACACCTGGTAACTACTGTGAGCATTTAGAAGATGATTGTATTTAGGATACAGTTTTGGAACCTTTATTTATGTTCTTTCTCCAAATTTCAAATGATAACTGTTATTCTTCTGAAACTGAAAGTTACCACTTAATTGTCTTAATGTCCCTTGTCTTGATCTGTGGTGATGCACTAATTCCCCAATGTGATGGTATTGAATTTCGCAAACTGTGGAGAAGAGGAATGTTTCATTGACAAGTAATAGTCTTTAATCAGCTTCCAAAAACATTTCCTTTTGTTACACTCTACTTAGTTTCTTTTTATGCTGTTCTTTCTTTTCATGACAAGCAACCTAAGAGAGGGAGGTTCATTTTAGCTTGAGTTAAGGCCCATTATGGCAGGGAGCCAAGGCACTAGGGGCATGAAGCATCTGGTTACATCAGCCTACAGTCACAAGAAGGCGGCTATTGATTCATACACACTAGTGTTCAACTTGCTTTCTCTACTCTGAATTGGCCAAGGGAATGGTGTCACTCACAGTGAATGGACATTTACTCCTCACCTACAGTAATCATGATAATTTTCCATAAACATATCAAGCCTCCCATCTTCTAGATAATTCTAGATTTTGTCAACTTGAGAATTGAGACCAACAATTACAATCTTATTATTTTTCCAGTTTCTAGTTATCCATGATGTTGAAAATTTAAGGTTGATTTTTCTAGGGGCTTTATTGGAGGACAACTCAAATAGGATTATAGAATTTCACATCTTAGATAATTTCCTCATTAATAATAAAAAATTTAATAGGCTAAACATCTTAACTCTGTTCTTTAGACAACTTTCATTTATTCAAATAAATTTATTTTATACCTATTATTTGCCAAGAGTTATATTAAGAAGAAACAATTTCCCTGCCCTAATGAAGTATTTCTATCAGTGATAAAATTAGAAAGTAAATGAGAAAGGAAATAATATAATGTTGACAAGTACAAATGTTAACTATAAAGTCATATGGAATGATAAAGTTTATTAAAAAGCAGGAAATAATAGTTGACTGTAAACCTGAAGGAAATTAAGTATTGCCTTATGTGAAAGCCCTAGGTTGATGGAAGGAGAATACCAAGATAGAAAAACAATTACTGTATTCATGGCATAACCTGAAAGGCCAGGGGTTGGGATGGGGTGGATATGGGAGATGGTGATCCTGAAGAATCCAGAGTAATCATTACAAGTCAGATAGCACATGGTCTATAGGTCATGGTGGTAATGAATTTTTAATCCCAAACATATGGAGGACCATGTTCACTCATTCAACAATTCCTCTTCAGAACTTTTTTAGCAGAACTTGGGTCATTACCATCTCTTATGAACATGCTATGTTTCTCATATGACACTGTGTTTCTTTGCTTCTTTAAAGCAAGTTTGGAATGTGATGAAATTATAGATGTCTTAGGACAGAACAGTAACTTTTTTGATACTGTTTTTATTGGACAGTAATAAAAAAGATAATGATATATTTTATAATTGATGCTCTCATGATTTAGTGAACTGTAGTGTGTCCAGAGTTCCAAAATGTCTCAAAGTGGCATCTTCCCTGTATCCTCAATGTCATAGTGAAGTGCTGAAAAAGAACCAATGAAAAATTCATCAGCATTAAGATGATATCTTATAGTGACAATGAAGTTCTTTCACCCATCTGAACTTGAGAATTGCTCATACTTCTACTTGTGAATTTCAAAGATAATGACTAATTGGAAACAGGGCTCTATTTACCATGCTGGGATAGTTTGTTTAGAGAGCTAATTAAGCCTCAAAGAAATCTACTCTCACTTTGATTTGAATTAAGCAGCTGAGACAAACCAAACACACTGATTATATGTAGATTTGTCATATGTTCTCAGATTTTAAGGAACATAAATGGCTCTCAAGTTCTTAAAACAATGGGTGGATATGATAGTTTGAATATGATGTGCCCTGCACTGGCTCTTGTGTTGAAACACTGATCCCCATTTGGTGAAGGGGTTTGGGAAAGTTGTGGAACCTTGAGGTGGGTGGAGCTTCAGTAGAGAAAGTGGGTCACTAGAGGCAAGTCCTTGACATTTGTAGCCTAGGCTCAATTTCTGTTCATTTTTTGCCTACTCACTGACTATAGGTATAATGTGTTCAGTCCCTCCTGGTGCAGTGCTTTGGCTACTATGATGGGAATCATCCTGTTAGAAACAAACTATTCAGTTAAGTTGCTTCTTATGAAGTACATGTTCATTTCCATGAAGAAAGTAATGGATAGGATGGGCGTCTTGCTTTTACAGTAGAGCTACAGAGATGCCGTGTTTATGTATGTAATCCTTTTCTTCCTGTTCTGTAGATCTGAACTTCTCGAAGGTGGAAACAATGTCACTTATTTCTGTGTTCACTTTGTTCACAGTAGATATTCAGCAGAAATTTGATAATTAGTCAACTGAGAAAAACGAGACATAATTTATAAATTTAAGTAGTTTATGCCTTAAGGAAGAATGTATCATAAATATATAATATATAAATATAATATTTTCATATATTACTTCTTAATATGTTGAAAGCTTTCTAATTTCTTTGGGTCAAAGATGTATGCATGACTCAAATACAATGATAAAATGGCTTTCTTTATGATATTTAGAAATGATTTACGTCTTGCTCTTGAATTTTCATTTTGGATGGGCAACAGGAAATCTTTGAACCCTTTATATTTAAAATAATCTCTGTGGAGTCAGAAAGATAGTTCAATGGATAAAAATGCTCCCTCATCTACTAGAGGATCTGTACTCAGTTCCAATCACTCATGTTGGGTGACTTACAATATTCTGTAACTCCAACTCTGGGAAATCCAAAGCCCCACTCTAGATTCAATGTGTATCTATACACATGTGACATTTACTCATACACATACATATGACTAAAAATAATAAAACATAAAAATTATTATCATTTGTTAAATATTCTAACAGTTCCAACTTTTCAGATATCTTCTTCATTCTCTACTTCCTCTCATCCCTCACCTATCTCCCCCAATTTCTCCTCTCTTTTCCTCTGTCTTCTTATTCATTCTTTCTCAAAAAGACATTATGTGGAATGTGACCTTAGCTCATATGATGTACTTTCTTTCCTGAATGGCCTCCAAAGAGATTTGAGTTCATAGCCTTGATTTTTGGATATCATGTACTAAATTATCAATATCTGAAGATGCTGCAGCATGACAAAGAGGCCCTGAATGAATGTATGCTATATTCCAGCTGATATTATCCTTGGCTAAGCTCTGCAGCTAAAGGCCAGCATCACCTCTCAGAAGCTTCAGACTTCAGCTTTCAAGTATTCCCACAGAGACTCCAGCTAACAGGGGCAAATGCCTGTCATCCCTGCTGTGTCCTGTGTTTTGTGGCCATTTGCATTTCTGATCCCTAGAATCTATGAGTAAAATGCCTGGTTGTGTTGAGCCATTAGCATTTGAGGTGCTCTTCTGTGCGACTCCTTCAGTTTCCTATGTCCTTCTAGGAGGCACTTGAAAGATTCGGAATATAGGCTTCCTGTGCAGGAATCCATATCCATGACCACTCCAGAACAGCATTAAGGCAGGAGGACTGACATGACTAGATCAGCTTAGGTTGCATCGTGAGTTTTCTCACCAATTTCTACTTTAGTGATCCTAGTCTGAAAGAAGAGGCCTATTAGCTAGGTGTGATGGTGCACGCCTTTAATCCCAACACTTAGTAGGCAGAGGCAGGCAGATCTCTGTGAGTTTGAGGCCAGCCTGGTCAACAAAGAGAATTCCAGAATAGCTAGGGTTTTTGAAAAGTAGGACTATTTGTTCAAAACTACTTTTTTCTTTTTAAAATATGCTAGAGAAAAGCATTTTTTTTGTTGAAAGGATTTTTTATTAAAGATATAACTATATATCTGTATATACATTTTATCATATTTTTGACACTCTGAACAATTTTCCCCATCCACCCAGACTCAATACTATTTTCATCAATGAGAAAAAAAAATCTATTTTCATTTTCTTAAATGGTATATGTGTAGCCATGTAAGTATGAAGGTGAAAGTCAAAAGCTATGATACAATGGGCTGCATTCCTTGATTTCTTTCTAATTGTTACTCTTGTAATTATTGGAGTTCACTGTTGCAACAGGATGGAAAGAGGATGTGGCAGCATCAAATGGAAATTACATTTGCTAAAAAAGAAATATACGAGGGAAAAATGTCATCACTAATTGCCACAGGTCATATCAGCTGCACACAGCAAATGGCAGAGAAAAGGAGCTTCCTATGGGAGAGACCAGAAGACAATTAGAAAGAAGCTATTCTGAAGTGTAGAATCAAGAGTCGTCCATTATGTAGGTTGGAGTAAACAGTAATGGGCTGTAATAATTCACTGGTGGTTTTTAAAGTTTTCTTGTTTGTGTTCTTTCATATCATTGAGAATGATAGAGTCTTATTTTCTGTTTTGTTTTTGTTTTGTTTTACGTTGTGCTTACTACTCTTTTAGATCCAGATGATTCTGGTTCTTTTCCAGATGGCTGCCTTTAGATTTATAAAATTAGCACTCGATATATTTTAATTCAATTTGGAAACTAATGGATGCCTGAACTTATTTAGCCCATCCTTTCAAGCATCTTGAAGTGCAGTAGTAATTGAAGCAATTTTTCTAATTAGCATCTTAATTCTTTATTTTTCCTTTTATCTCTCAAAAAATTAAACTCTGATCTACTGATGGCTCGAAAGCTTTGGATAACATAGAAAAAGTAGATTACAAATGATTCCTCCAGATTTTTCTTGGTATTGTGGAAAATATGAGTACTAGATTTATAAAGAGTCTTGTGCATAAACTCTCCCCTGATCCTAACTCAGATTTTCTGAGTAGTCTGCAGCTTGAATTGTGTTTCTTCTGAACAGAATACTAACAACAAGAAACATGGAGCATGATATAACTCGATATGATATGGTTAACCCATCAGACAGGTGTTTCTCTTGTTACAAAGCTCCCAGGGTGTTTTAAAGACTTCATATATTTGCATTTTAAGGACAAGCTCAGCATCTTTCCACTTCAATAAGCTAAGTAAGTATGTTCCCTGTGTGGCTTTGCTTTGCTCATTGAAAGGCTCTCCTTCACAGTGGGAGACAGATGCTTGAAGCCAAAACTGAGCGCAAGACACAGCTCTTCTCACCACCATGACAAGGAAATGTTATTTCTCTATGTCAATAGGGTGAAATATCTGCATAGCTTTTCACTTAAGAGCCTGTTACCTTACTGAAGTGGATGGTCAACCCATATGCCTTTTTGGGTATTATGCCTTAACCCCTTAACTTAGGACCAGCTGACACTATGGTAAAGCTTTAGATGGACTATCCTTTTCAAGGGCAACTGCAATGAATCATGGGTAAGGCCTTGAGATCTATGTAAAAACCTATGCAAAGGTACTTGGTCTGGCTATAAATCCTATATTTTCTGTCATTGTGACTAATCACTGTTAATAGTAAAGGTGGAGGGAGGTAGGGAACTGGGGAGATAAAGAGTGAAGAAGAGAGATTAACTAGGGTTAAGGGAACTGTAAAGAAACAATTTGAAAAGCAAATGGAAGCCCACTTAAGCAATGATGACTTGACTGATGTGTATAGAGATAACCAAGGTCCTTCTGAATGGATTCAAGACTTACTCCATGAGAAACAGGGGCCAATACCTGGCACCATAAACTTGGCTAACAAGCCAGGTATGGGGAGGTAATAGCCCTATGTGAGGAACATGTTTTTTTTTTTTATTATTTCTAAGGATTTATTTTTACTTCATTTACTTGTGACTATGTGTTTGTGTTTTGTGTGTGTCTCTGTGTGTGTGAATGTATGTTACATGTGTCTATGAAGTTCAGAAACAACATTAGATTTCCCAGAGCTAAAATTGCAGGTGACTGTAAGAAGCCTGATATGGGTGCTAGGAACTAAATGTAGGTCCCTCAAAGAATAGGAAGAACTTCTGAGTCCTGCCTATAGCCTGGGAAACATATTACTGAAAGGTAACTAAATGACATAGCAGCAAGCTGCCTTCTAAACACCTTTGCTTATACCCACAGACAAAATCTGCTATCCACCTTAATCAGAGAAGTATTTCCAAGTGATGAAGAGAGGCAAATGCAAAAACTCATGGCTTCCCAAGATGTAGAAAGTAAGAAACAGATGTGGGCTCAGCCCTAAAGAAGTCACATACATATACCACTTCACTCTAAGGCAGAGGGGCCAGGGCAGAAGATGGAATGGGAGATGTATAGGAGCCAGAAGATAGAATGATGGGCTACAAAACACCATTTCCTAGACCCTCATCAAGTACTACACTTACCAGTTTATACCAACTGTAGGTAGCTGTACCCACACAATGCCAGCTCTATGAACAATCTATGGAAAGGTGTTTGTAGGATACTACCCTTTCCATTAAAATTATTGACTAGTATTAGATTCTGGGAGAGACAGTCAAGTATCTTTAGTTATGTTCTTGCTGCTGAATACACTGGGCATTAAACAAAATTAATAAAATTAATAGGTATGAATGTAAGAGTGATTGGTGAGGAAGTGAGGAGGGTAGATAGGAGTAATATGGAGGTGGGAGGTGACAGTAGCCAGTATGCAGAGCATACATATGTGAAATTGTAAAGTAAAAATAGAATTGAAAAAGTATAGCATTAAAAAATGTTTAAATATTTAAAAAAAGAATATGATGCCGGGAGAGAGTTGTGGAGAGTGATGCAGGAGGAGCCAGAGAGAGAAAGTGAAGGTGATTATGGCTGAAATACATGTGTGAAATTCCCAGAGAATAAATAAAACTGTTATATTATTATACAAAACAAATGGGACATAGATACAAGAAGAAACATCCTTGATCCGATAGAAAAGGATGCAGAGAACACTGGATCTCAACTGCATAGAGTGCTCAGTCTTCCCTGGAAGATCCTCTGCCTGCATGAAATTAGTTATATTACCCATACTGTTTCTGTTCTGGACATGTTGGAATGAATAGGGTTTAGCACATTGCAATGCAAGGGGATGTGTGTACATGTATACTTCTTTCAGTCATGAGAGACAGACAGGGCTGTCCATCTTACCTCTTCTGACATTCCTCTTCTTCCTATGTAAATGACCTTGTAGAGATGTTCATAACAACATACTGAGTGTAGAGACAATCAAGGTTAAAAATAAATTTGAAAAATGAGTCCTATTTTGAAGGAACACATTCAAATAATACCCACATAAGCCCAACTTTCAAAAAAATATTTTATAGAACACTAGTCCTCCATTTTACTCTGTGAAATAAATACTTCCTGGTTTCAAGAACATCATGATTATGTGAATTTGGAGAACAGATCCAATCCTACTTGTCTTTGTAAGTTTTACAACTTATAAAGGACCTCAGAAATGCTGAATCTTCAGCCAATTTTTCATTGCATATTGGAATGCAGACCTTTGGTCTTATAAACATGGCCTGTTGACACTGTGAAACTAGAGATGTTCAGAGAGTATATGAATCAGTATAGCTGTAGGAAAATGGAGCTGTGAGAATGAAGGTCATCTTTGGAGAGGATGGTAACAGCTTCATAACAGGAGTAAGAATTAAACCTCGGCACTAGGCTGTGAATTTATCAGCTCACGAAAAAGAAAAGACATTCTGGAAAAAGACACAAGAAAAGGAAAAGAGATGAAAATCAAACTATAGCTTATCTTGTAATATTAATTACCCCAAGGTCTTGAAAGGGTATAGAAAGAGGTCAGAGGAAGAAAGAAATGGGAGCAAGTTGAAACAGTGCCAGGGTAAAGATTTGTGAGTCTGGTATAGTAAATCATCATTGCGCATTTTCCTGTGAGGTGTGTGTTTGATTCTAATTATGATGTAGCACCTAATATTTTGAAAACAAAAATACTTCCATAAATATATGAATAGCCCCATGCATTTTGTGTTTAAATCATCTAAGACCTTTTTTCCTGACCAGAGTTTTAAATTCATTCCCTCTGTGAAGACTCTGCTACCTCTTCTAATTCCTCCTTCTGACATATATTTTGAGTATAGCATGTGTGTTAGAATCTCTTCTAGGCAATAAAAATCTCCCACACTGGGGATTTTTCAATCCCAGTGAGCTTCAAACTCTATGGAAACCCAGAGAAAGCAGACAGAAGCTCTGACATGAGCCATTAAGGTAAGTACAAGGTGCCAAGGCAGTGGAAGCTGAAACAGCCTGCTGGAGGCTGTTGCATGCCTTCCCTGCCTGCCTATGTTGTGAAGCGAATCCCAGGGGCCTTCCCTGAGGAAATGACGTATAAAACTAAGTCAAAACAGGTGAGCAGGACTATCATAAATATAAGAAAATGAAAATGAGGTTATTCTGCGCCAAGTGATGTGACAAAGGGTGAAAACAGGAGACTCCAGCAATCCCTGTGGCCTATGATACAATGAGCAGTTGCGATGAAACTGAGGCAGCAGGAGGAGCTGTAAGGACTTGTGTTCTTTATTGTCGCGTTTACTTTCTCCATAGAGCGGTCTATAGAGCACCATCTAAGTGGTTTAAACAGGGAAAAGTGAGCTGATTGATTTTACATTCAAAAAACATTCATTGCAGTTTAGAATGAAGAGGATCAAGTCTGGAGGCTACAGAAGATGGTGAAATGATCAGGACCAGAGACACAGGAGAATTATGTATCTATTCATTTTTCTTTTTTTCCTTTTTAATTTTTTTCCATCCAAGCACTTCTCAGGGACCCAGGGATCGGGAGTAAGCTTAATGGAAGACTTACACAAGAGATAAAAGTTAATAAATACTTAAAATTTTCTGTTACATCCATTTAGTGCGTGTGTGTGCACTCATTAAGGTGTGAGGGTTTTCTTCAAATGTGTCCTTCAAATGTGTGGGTCCTGAGGATGCAGCTTAGGTGTAAACATTTGGGGATAGCCTTTAGCCACTGCGGCATCTAGCTGTCCTCATAAAGACATTTTAAATCTGGACAAAATATATTATGTTGTACCTTGTATTAGAGGAAGCAAATAAGTGCTCAAGTCACCAGGAGCCTTGGGGTGGTGTCTGTAGTATTTAAATTCAAACAGATAGAAGTCCAGTCAGGTTGCTGAGTCTTTTTGTCACTTGACCAGGGAGTTTAAGATGCCTTATGGGTTCACTCTCTTTTCTCTCTAGTTGTTCTCTAATGTCAGCCAAGGGCCTTCTTTGTTTCCTTACTGACCACTGTTGTTGCATCCCTAGTAAACTTATCAATCAGCTCATTTTACAGTTCTGGGTCAACTTGGTCCTGTGGGATGAAATGAGAGGTGGAGCATCTGATACGGACCTTCTAAAATATAAATGAAGAAAGGCAGGAATGGCTTTGGTATATGAAAACCCTCCAGCTACAGCTCCACTGAATTCTGAAGGCTCATTAGTGGGAATGAGAACTCAGGCAGACTTCAATGCTGGACCAGGGGGCTGGGGACAATGGTTCGAAAGAAAGAAGTGTCACTTAATACTTGCTCTCTATATGTCAGTCACTATGACAACAGCCTGGTGGAGCAAATACTTAGTTCCAATTTATAGATGAGAAAAAAATGCTTAGAGATTTAATGAATACACTCAAGGCTGTGTTAAAAGTAAAAGAAAGGTAAGCAGAACCACAAGTCTTAGATGTTATTTGGCACTAATTGGTACCTTTATTTCTTGCAGTTGGATAGGTACATTCAAGTTTTCTAGAGGAACAGCACTGGAAGAATGGATATGTTACAGAAGGGGATTTATTAGGTTGACTTGTGTTAGACAGTTAAGAAGTCCAACAATGGCTGTCCGATTACAGAAGGGGCTGAAAACCCAGTAGGTGCTCAGTCCACAAGGCTAGATGCCTAAGCAGTTCCAATCTGGCACTGAAGGCTTGAAGTGTTCTGGAGAGCAGTGAGTCTTCATTCCATAGTGGAAGGTCAAAAGATCTGGGTTCTGATGTTAGCAAATGATGGCCACAGTAGGGGTGGTAACAGAGTAGATGCTTCTCCCAGATGTATTTATATCTGGGATGCTGCCAGAAGGTACTACACATTCTAAAGATAGATATTCTTTACATTAGTTAATTCCTCCTGGAAATGTGCTAACAAGTTTACCTGAAGATGAATCTCTTAGCCCATTCTAGATCCAGTCAAGTTGGCAATCCAAATTTATAAACCACAGAGGAGTGTGAATATTATTCAGGTGTTTGTAGTGTGGAAAGTATGTAAGTAGATACTGTAAAAGGAAAGGGCTCAGAAGGGAAAGACATCATCAATAATTCTCACAGGTGTTGGGAGAGTTTGACTATGTGTCTGGACATCAGGCTTGTATTTAATCAATCATCACACTAACTCAGGCTCTAGCCCAGGGTATTGGGTCTGGCTGTGAAGCTGATGCACTTTCCCAAATCAGTGTCCGAGATATATGGTCATCAATTCTGAAGCAATGCAGCACTGTTCCTGTGGTGCCATGGAGGCTAGCATTGATCTGGACTTCAGTTTTTATATATTTAGTTTAGGTGAAATCCTCACTGAGGAAGAATACTATTATTTAAATAGTAGAAAAGTAGTAGCATTATGTGAATAGTTTTAGAGAAACTCTGTTACCACATTTATGAACCCATGTTTTCTATGAGCAACTGTTTTCCAAGAAATGGCAAGCTTGTGGCAAGAGTATGTCTGCCTTCTTAGGACACATGACTAACATCCTGTGGCATGGTAACTAGGCTCTGAATAGCCTGTCCTGGTCCCTGGGAGAAGATTCAGGGCCAAGCATTAGTTAGATTATAGAATGGATTATTCTTCCAAGGGAATATTTGTACTGTTGTTGAAAAGAGAAAGGGGAAAAAGGCATGGAAAGGTGCAGTGAGTGACACATGCCCTCATCATTCCCTATAACTCTCAGTTTTTGCTACAAACTTTTGAAGCCTGCTTTAAAGCTTTATTATTATTTTGTGGTTTTGAATGTACATCTGTGTGCCACTCATGATATGTGCCTATAGGGTCTGCTGTTCTTCCAACTGGAGTAGATGGTCCCTTTGGAAGGGCTGCTGATGTTGCAAAGCAACATCAAGGGGAGGCCAAGGGAAGGATGCTGGAGTCAATGGGTTTGAGTGTCAGAGAGGGTCATACATTACAGAATCCAGTGGATGTCAGGGACAGTGGTGCAGCCTGTCTGCAGCTCTCTCACCTGTGGGGTAGCTGCTGGGGACTACTCCAGAGCAGTGGAGACTCACCCTGTCTGGGACTTGCAGGGGCCAGGAGAGAATGTCACTTCTGGAACTGTAGGTATAGATGGTTGTGAGCCACAGTATGACTGCCAGAAAGCTAACCCTAATCTAAATCAGCTGGAGCTTCTAACCATTGAGCCATTCTCCTGCCTTGAAATCTTAGAGAAGAAAACTCTTTACAATAGTAATTTTTAGCCTTAAGTGGAAAAAGTGTTTTACCTGCTAGCCTGAAATTATATAAATCATGGAGAGAACAGTAGCTAGAGGTTTTTTTTCTTCTGATTGTATATATGAATCAAACGAATTGTGTGACCATGAGCAAATACTCACCTTTCTATTGTAGAGGCTGGGATGTACTTCCAAACCTTCACATTCTTTGATGTCCATGATGCTCAATACCAAGTTCTTTATTTTCCAATTAAAAATGGGCAATCATACATGCCTCCTTGACAGACTTCAGAACACCACAAAACCCTCATACATCCCATTTTTTCCTACCTCATACATCCCATTTTTTTCTACCATCCCCTGCTCTGTGTAGGGCGAACAAAAGCGAAAGCTTGGCCTGCCATGGGGAAGATAGCAGAGCTATCCAGTTTCCCGGACAATTCCCAGGAGTAGGGCCTCCCTTGATTTCCTAGCTTCCTCCTTCCTGATTCCCCTGACCTGGAGCTACCATGGACTGTCACACCATCTAGGAACAATATGATGCTCGGTTGAACCACTATGTGTTCAGCTAGTTTAGTTGGCTCCTGCTGTATAATTTGGCAAAAGGAAATTATTATTTTGTGAACTTTGGGGTTAGAAACTGCAAATGCTAACTGTTAGCTCATGCTGCATTTTTAAAACCATCATTCAAATTATTGCCAATTGATTCTTTTATGCAAGATTTAGATTTCTAGCTACTCTTAAAAGACTAAACAGAGTTAGGCTGCTGAGACTGCTCAGTGGTTAAAAGCACTTGTTGCTTTTGCAGAAGAACTGGGCTTAGGGCCCAGTACCCCCATCGGGTAATTTCTATTCCAAGGGATTCAGTGTCTTCTGGCTTCTGTGGGCCCTGTATTCACTTGGTGCACATAAACTCTGATACACACATACACATATACACATGCATACACACACACATACACACACACACACATACACACAAACAATACACACACACATACACACATACACACACACATACACACAATACACACACACATACACACAAACAATACACACACACATACACACATACACACAAACAATACACACACACATACACACATACACACACACACACAAACACATACACCACGCCCTAGACACAAAATTTTTAAAAGATAAATTTTAAAAAAGAAAGAAAAGACCTTATCAATTCATTGGCAGCCTGGAAGATCTTTTGGAACTAATATTTTTCTCTAAAGATGAGTAGATTCTAGAATATAGAGTCCAGGTTGAGTTACAGTCCCCACCATCACTCCTAATGCTCTCAGTATAGCTGGATTCACTGATCTGTAATCTTTTTTCTTTCTTTCTTTCTTCCTTCCTTCCTTTCTTTCTTTCTTTTCTCTCCCTCCCCTTCTCTTTTTTTCTCTCCCTGTTTTTCTCCCCCCCCTCATTGCTGAAGGGACATAAGCTTACAGACTGTATTAGTCCCATTGTTGTTACTAAATGTACTAAAATGAAGTACCCAAGGCAGGCTAACTTCATGACGAAAAGACGTTTAGCACATGGTTAGGAGACATTGGCTCATCTCTGATGAAGGTTCTCCCTCTTTGCCATATTACATCATGGTGGGAACATACATGTGGGAAGAGATCACTTCAAACAAAATGGAATGACAGAAGGATACAGGGCATTTGCAGCTAAACTTAGGGCCTTTCTCTAGGCCTCACTTCTGAAAGGCTTTACACAATTGTGGAAACAGAGAGGACCAAGTTTCTAACACTTGGAGAATATAGTTGAAAATATGCAAACCATTTCATGTCCCTGATCTGGTGTGGGACACCAAGACTCAGAAGCTATCAATGAATCACAGTCCACGAATAAGAGCTCAGAGGTTGACGTGGCACAGTAACAATTCAACCACAGCACTTGCAAAGCTCTTCAGAAACACCAACTGTGTGAAAAGAAGTCTTTCTGCTCACAGCCAATGGCATTTAAATTTCTGGCTTAAGTCTTTCTCTAGAATATTCTATGTCGAAAATGGAGAGAGTATATGATCGTTTCAAACTTTGTCATCAACCTACACCTGAACAATTTGCTTCATCGAACCAGGGAGGCTCATAGCCAGAAGAGAGGAGGAATTTTCTCCTTTCTTCTTTTTATGTTTTATTTTTAATTAATCAATTAATATTTTTAGATTAAAAGTAATAAAATAATCTGTGAATGTGTGCACCTGCGTGCAGGTGTCTGAGCAGGCCCGGGGTATCAAGTCTCTTAGAGTTAGAGTTATAGGCAGCTGTGAACTGCTTGGTAGGGGTGCTGGGAACTGAATTTTGGTCCTCTGGTAGGCAGGATCCATTAATAACTCTCCAGCCACCTGTCAAGCACGTTGGTTTGTTGATTAGCATATAAGACAGGTTTCTTCATGCTATGGCACTTTTATATGCACTTAGTTTTGGTTGTTCCCCCTCTGACTATGTTAATCTCCCCTTTTCTGTCATCTGACCCCCATTCTTCTCCTTTATTGTTTTTTTAAACTTTTTATTGATTTTTTTGTGGAATTTACATTATGTATCTATATCCCACTCATCTCCCTGTTACCTTGTTTCTGCCTTCTGCCCTTGCAACCACCCCTAAAAACAAAATTTAAAAGTAAAACCTAAAACAATACCAAACCAAAAAAAAAAAAAAAAACCCAAACCATATCAAGCCAGCCAACCAACCAACCAACCAACCAACTAACCAACCTAACAACAACAAAAATCTAGACGTGAAAGCTGTAGTATGGCTCAGAGACTCACACAGTATTCAGTTCATACATTTTACTTGTAATTGTTCATTGCAATGAGTCATTGGCCTCTGTTCCTGCTACACTATTGATAGTGGGCCCTCACTGGGGCTCCTCTTGGATGTTCTCTTGTTGCCTTGTGTCATGGAGATCCTGTAGCTCTGGATCTATAGATGTGGCCCCTTCACATGCTCTAGCACTTCATAGAAGAGGTGGATGTTGGGGTGAGCTACCTCATAGTTCTACTTCTGGGCCTCCATGGTCAGCCTGCCAGTTTTCCATTCTTATCACGTCTTCTAGTACATTTCTACCCTACTCCTGAAAGCTCCTTTCTTCCCATTTCAGAGCCTTTTCTAGTTTTCTAGCCTCTGCTTACACTGACTCCCACATAAATACCCATATAGAATAACTACAAGTTAGAATTCACAGGGAGACAGCGTGTGTGATATTTGTTGACTCAGAAAATGGATAGAAGTGGAAAATGTTATATGATCTGAGGAAACTCAGGCTTTACAATGATAACCTCCTTGGACATGATTTTTTTCAGGAAGTTTGTGCCAAGCAGGTTGCATTCACTTTTTTGCTTTCTTGTTTGAGAAGAAATAACAGCCTGCACTTGCTGTGACCCACTGAGCATCAGTACTGCTGAACCTAAACTTGAGTGTTTGAAGACAGGGTTATAGGAAACACTTGTCACTGCATTGAGATGACTGAGGAGGTGAGACAGACCCTTTGGTGTTCCACTTTCGTACCCAGTGACCTTCGGGGGCCTGTTCTTTTTCTCGAATGGAAACATCTAAATGGACAGCGATGTGATGCATTGTGGCCACAATGGTCCTTGCGCCTGCAGAGCACGAGGGAACCCGGAATGTTGAGCTCACAGGGGCTCTTCTTGGAGGAGTAAAATACCTGTTTTCTTGCCCAGAAGGCTGGGAGTGGATCTTGTTAATGATCTGACCACCACTTTGCTATTTGATGAGGCATAACTCACTTATCTTTTACTGTAGAAACAGATCTTACCCAAATCCTTCATAATAATTATCCCAGACTATTCCCTTCCTGGACCATTATCCATCCTTACAGGAGATGTCACATGCACTTTTATAGCCTGCTGATTTCTATGCTATCTTTTCCAGAGAACACACTAGATTCAAGTGTTTTAAGCTATAGAACTCAACCTTATGGTCACATGCACTTTGAAAAGGAGTTTCTATGCAGTCACACTTTAAGCTTTAGTAAGCACCTGGAACTGAACTGATTGTTGCCTGGAAAACTTTCCCCAAATTGTACTGTTTTAAATATGCTGACAATGACCTACCTGGCATTACACTTCCCTAAAGTCTGATCCAGGTTAATAAGTCACTCTGCACTGGGTTTTTAGTCTCATCTCTTTGAGGGTTTGCTTCCCTGCCTGGACATGGTCCCCATTCAGTGGCAAGGTTGCCGTTCAAAAGGCACAGCAAGAAAATAACATTGAGTGTGGATTGTTGTGTGTTTTTTTTTTAAACAAGTATGTGTGTGTCTTCATTGTGTCAGGTCCACATGTCCATGTTAGTAGAGGCTGGAGGATGCTGGTAGATGTTTCTCTCAGTCCCTGTCCATTGTGTTATGAACTCAGAGTCTCTGACTTGAACCCAGAGCTCATCTAAATCTGTGGATACCCTGTATCAACCCTCTGAGCAGTGGGATTACACCTGGGCAGACATACCTGGTCAGCATTTAAGCGAATCTGAACTCAGTTCCTCACCCTAGCATGACATGTGCTTTAATCAACACACTAGCCCTCTAGCTTCCCAGCCCTGTATCTCCCTAGCCTTCTGTCTTCCCAGCTGTCTAGCTCCCCAGCCCTCTATCAAGGTATTCTGGTCATGAAAGCTGTCTGGAGCCAGAACACACGCAGAATTTTACCTTCTCTCAGTTTCACCTGTTTCCTTGCACAGATATCACTTAACAGCACAACTCCAGGTCTTGGTCTTTCTGGGTGGGCTGTGCAGCTTCTGCCTTGTGCTATCCCCCCTCCCCCCACCCCCAGCCAGGCCTACAGTATCATCGCTCATACAGCAGGTTGTGCTTGTGTGTGCTTCTCATTCATTATGTCTCTTAAATTCAATTAGTGTTCTAGTGCTGTGGGAGGCTGGCTCCCCATCTGAAGGCAGGAAAGACACCAGACCACAGCTCCTCTGCAGCCTTGCTCAGTGTCATCAATGCACTGCTACCTCCCTCAATTTAAATTCAGTTCACAGCCAGGGTCACAAATCAGTGGTCTTTGGAATGTATTATGAAGAAATAAACATTTATCAAATTTCTTTTCAAGAAGATGAATAATTTAGCTGAAAAAAAAAAGTAGCACTACCATCACAACAAAACTGTGCCACTGACCGACAATTTATTTTATTCCTCTGAGATGTTAGGAGCTGAAGCATGCTGAGTGAATATTGATCAGCTGGATACAGCTAAATGGAATTCTTTATGATTCTTGGGTTCCTAACTTGTTGCCAATTAAGAGCTAAAACATCTAGATGTCTCCGAAGTATTAGTAAGTACCCAAACTCTGGCTGAGTGGCTGGCTCATGATTGCCAACTTAGCATTTAATCACAACAAAGGTGCAGGAGCTTATGGCAGGACAATGGGGAGCTTCTGTGAACATCTCTTAGTATCGTCTTTTCTAATATTTAACATTTCAACTGTGTTAGATAACTTACCATCTCCTATATAACTGATCTAATTTAGTCCTACTAACAAGCCTATATGAAGGATTCTGGTTTTCTTTCCATTGTATCCATAGGAAAAGCTATTTCAGAGATGTAAAATTTATGTCTCATGGGGTAGCATCATGTTCTAAGTAAGGGTAAAGCAATGATTTGTGTTCAGCTGAGTCTGATTCCAAAACCAATGCTCAGGATCTCATTTATTTAGGATGAGAAGAACCATTATGACTACTGACTCCATGAAAGGTCACAATGGGAGAGCCCATGGAAGATCTTCCTTCCCAATCCATAGAGGATAAAAGAGACTTTTCTGAACTTCAAGCTCACAGGCTCTGGAAACTCACACAGGGAAGGTGTCCTGTATGAACAGAGTGAGGCTGTTCACTAGGAAACAGAGGTCACACATTAAGTGCCCTGCTGAGTAGCCATGAATGAAATTGAAGACAGAATGGTAGGAGATCTTGGGGAGGTGGACCTATTGTTACATTGGTGTCGGTGTTGGAACTATTATGTCTACCTTTAGGTAGTATTTCAACTTTCAGGCCAAGTTTTCTGAACTTCTAAGTGGGGCCTGATAGCCCTTACTCTGAGAAATAGTTTTTCAATTTAAAGGGTTTGTCAACCTTGGACCACATAGGGATAACACATACAGGGGCCCCTTTCAGCTGACCCAATTTGTTTGGCCTACTAGATGTTAGGTGACTGCCATATGTTTATTTAGAAGTCTCCAACAAGCAGAGGAATGATTTGATAACGTTGGCATTTTCTCCATAATATTCCTTTTTATTTTTACTTTTGAAAAATTTTTAACTGTTAAACACTTTCAGAATTCCTTCAAGAGCATAAAGATACCATGATGAAATCCATTATTTTGACTACTCACTGAAAAAGAAATAACATCTGAAGGGTAGAATTCAGTGATAACATGTTTTTCCTGCAAAGTGCAAGGCCTTAGTTTCTGTTTCTAGGAATGCATGTGATCTCTATCTCTCACACACAACCAGAAGGATGGGGTGGGAAAGAAGAGGAAGGGAGGCATCATACTTGTAGCCGAAGAGGATCTCCAATTTCCTCTTCAGTACCCATCCTTGGGTCTAATGGCCTCTTGAGAGCCAGCATGCTTTATGTTCTGCATGAACATGAGTGTTGGAGATTGCCAATTATTAAAACTTTTAAGTGGTGTTTGTAAGCCAAAGAAGATGCAGCACAGCCTCTACAGATGCCCACAGACCCTTTTCCATTTAGGGAAAGAAGCTAGATATGCTGACACAAGTCTGTAATCTAGTAATCCTAGAGTAATCTCAGTTTTGGGAACACAGAGGCAGAAGGATTATGAGTTTAATACCAGCTTTGGCTACTTACTGAGACCCCAAGACTTTGTCTCAAAAGACAAACAAAAACTCCAAACCAAAACAACTCCAAGAACAACAGCAGCGGCCCCAGTAAGAAGTTGGGATTGTTGGGGCAGGAACCCCGATTCAGTTAGTTGTTTAATATCCTGAGATGTATTTGAATAAAACACTCCAAACAACTCATTAGTTGGAAGTTGGCCTAGGACAGTCTTTTTATTTTTTTTTTTTCTAGATGCATTAAAAATGTTGGCATTAGTTGTGGCCGGAGGCTAAGAATGTATTTATGGGGCACAGAATGTCTTCTCATCTGTGAGTGAAACCCACTTGGCTTCTGAAGTTGGTGTTTCTTCTACCTTCGGGCATTCTCACATGGTGTTAATGAGGAAGGAGTTAAGTGGGAATGAGTTGGTCTGAAGGAAGGAAGATATACATTTGCAATGAGAGGTTGTGCTTTTCGATTTGAGCTTGGCTGCCAGCTATCTTGGCAAGCACCAACAACAGCTACCCCAGGACTGAAAGTTACATGAATACCAGAGGGAAAAATCTGATTTGCTCACTAGGAGGCTCTATTAAGTGAACATCTGTTAACTGTAAAAATCCCATGTACCAAATGGGAAAATATAATGAAATTCAGAGCTTTTGAGCAAATTAAAATCATAAAATACCAGTGGGCAGGAATCTCTGTGTGTTTACTATTCTAAAATGTGCACAGAAATTCAGAACAAAGCAAAACAAAGCAGAAACACTTCAGATTATTTACCGAGGATGTGTATGGAATTCTCCAATTCTTTGGAGGAAGACTAAGAGTGTGTGTGTTGGGGGGGGGGATGCGCAGTGAAGAGGTGCCTAGGAAAAGCTCCCCAGCTGATGAGGGCTGACACAATAAAAGATGTGGTTCTGCAGCAGGAGAGCTTTAGTCAGGAAGGGAAGACAGGAAGTTCTTGTCCTTTTTTTCAGACTGTGGACTGTTAGGGATTTCCAGATGCTGCTGAACTCCTATGAGAGAAAAGGAAGGGGCAGTGAATATGTGACTTTTCTGTAGGTGTGTGCCCAACATAAATGATAAATGCCTTAGCAATCTGGTGTGTGTGTGTGTGTGTGTGTGTGTGTGTGGCAGTTGGAGGTTACAGTGTTCACCTCAATTGCTGTATTGAGCTCAAAGGACAACATCAGGTCAACTATTAGACTGGAAGTTTGTACATGCTCACAGTAGTGGAAATTCTATTAAGTGCTTTTTCATTTCATTTCATTTTCTCTCTCTCCTCTCTCTTTCTCTCTCTCTCTCTCTCTCTCTCTCTCTCTCTCTCTCTCTCTCTCTTTCTCTCTTTCTTTCTTGAGTTGCATCCATCCTAGATTGGTCAGTATGAGAAAAACACAGGTTAACTAGAGAGAACAGATCTATGTCGAAGATGGGGTGAGGTCAGTTTAATTTTAATACTACATAAATCCCTGTGGCCCCCTGAGCGTTTGTTATATTAATGGCCTTGAACGTTTAAGTGGTGGCATTGGAGTTATTTAATCTTGTGATTATGTGTGCTGATTTCCTATGGGAGAAAAGGAGGGTTGGAGAGTTAACAAGGGGATGTGAAGCATAACAAAGGGGTCAAAGGTGCTTGGCACATGAGAGAAATTTTGATTATTGTCAGGTGCATATAAATGGAATGGGCTTCTGGAAAGATGTGTTCTGCCCTCTGTTTTTCTGAGCTCTAATTGGAGACCTTGCTTCCCTAATTGTGCAGCGAGGTCTGGCTAGTGTAGTTAAGAGGGAAGCTGTATATCAGGGGGCAGAGGGTGATGCTTTTAAATAAGGCTTCTTTCCCAAATGCCCAAGCAAGGAATTGGAACAGTAATGTACTGTGGAGCTAAAAAGTCTTAAAGTGCCTCTTAAATCTTTACCACAATTACCATAATATGGAATAATAGAGTCGATACTATTTTTAAAAGCTTTTGAAGGTTGCAGTCATAAATTGTGGGTTGCAAAAAAATGTGGAACTGTAGCTTTTCAAAAGCTTTTTATTTTAATGAAAAAGAAAAGATTTTAATCAAACCAGAAAGTAGTAACAGGTACTGTGAGGTAATGGGGGTGTTTCCTTGGTGTTTTGAGTACAAAGGAGTCAAAATGATTGGCAAGTGAGTGCTTAGTGGTTTTTTTTTAGATTCCGAGTCTCCTTTCAGAATATTCTTCTTGTTTGGGGAGTAGCCAAGTGTTACAAAGAAAAAGACACACTCATGGGGATCTAAATAGTTTGGAAGGAGGCAGGAAAATATTCTGGCTCCCACTGTGAAAGGGAAAAATGAAGTGCTCTTAGGCTACTTGGCTACGGAGACTCAGCGGGAGAAAACGGTGACCACGGCTTTTGAGATTTGTTATAGGTGGAAATTGTGAAAGAAACATTTCTCGTTGTGGTGCAGTGCCTACCAAAGCTCACTTCACTTGCTTTCCCAGCCTACCCCCTCCAGCTCCCATTTTCATAATACATGAATACATCTTTTCAGCATTCACAAATAGATTCTAACCAAAGATACCGTTCCCACTAGAAAACGGCAATGAGTGTATGACTAGTGGTCAATCCCTAATACAACCACTAAAACCATCCAGAATCTGGTGGCCACCAACAGAAGCAATGGTGAATGGGTCTGACAAGATTGTGGGAATGCTGTCAGATGGCAGAGTTCTGAGTATATTAAACTTGAGAACTCAATCTTTGCTGTGATAGTGATATAAGAGTATAAGCTATTTTGCATGGTCTTCTTTATTTATGGTTCTTTCTTTTCTCCCTTTTCCTCTGTTCTTTCCCAAATGGCATGCGAATGTTCTTTAAAGGTAAGGAATGGGATGGAATGAAGCTTTCTTCATACCCACATACCCAGATGACTTGGGTACTATAATAAACCAATTGACATGGACATACCTGCCTAGGACATTTGTATGTACTATCATTAATCGACAAATAGTATTCAATTATGTACTGTTTTGATGTCAGAGGCTTGATCCATTGTTTAGGGCTAACTATAGATTAACAGATGGCACTATTTAGGAAAAATGTTACATTTTATTAGTGTGTGTACATGTCGGGGAGGAAGTGAAAGTCAGAAGACAGCTTGCTGAAATTATTTTTCTCTTTCTACTATTTGGATCCTAGAGATGAAATTCAGGTCACCATTTAGAATATTTTTTATTTACTCAAAGGGATAAACACATAATATTTTAATATTATTATATAAGAGTCTTGCAATTTTGACATTTTCCTTTAATATCCAAGTATAAACTCACTTTTTATTGAACTATTCAACAGCTGTTCTAAATATTCTCTCTTGATATAATTTACAAGCATATTTGATGAAACAATAAGATGTAAAGCATTCTAGGAATTCCACCTACCAGCTTTGTTCAGAGCAATGGCACACCAGGGCTGCTAGAAAAGCCCTGAAAATGAAGCCAAAGAATTTTATTAAAAAGTTTTTATATCTTCTCTTTGGTGATTTAGGCTCATCTGACATTAAGATTAAGTTAAGAAGCCATGTTATTATTTGTATTAAAACATGTAGTGAAGAAATGAACAGAGATCATGGTGGAAAGGTCATAAGAGCCAGAACAATGGGAACTTTGCTGTAATACCATGTCTCCTAGTAATAGAAGCTAAACCTGTAAAGTCTCATCATCATGATTAACCAAATGTGAGCTGAACAAGGATGACACCAACAAACATACCAAACTGGACAGGGAACAACTTATTAGGTCTTAGCTCTACATAAAGAACTATAGACCACTGAGTAAACCTGGTGGCTTCCCTAAGAAAGAGCACACCAATTGGTTGTCCAGGGCCAAATGGTCAGCTCCAAAAACATACATATATACAAGTAACATATGGACTCATAAGTTTGTATTATAGAAATCTTTGTGTAAATATATATGTATATATGTTTATAATAATAATGAAAAGGAGGCCATGAGTTTGAGGGAGAGAGTAGTATCTGTGAGAGTTTGGAGGGAGCAAAAGGAAGGGAAAATGTAATTAAATTATAATATTAAAACTAATCTTAAAAAATAAATGTAAATGGATATTTTAGGTATTCCTCCTGAGTAATTGTTGGGTCAAAGTGTTCATAATACGTGATGATTGAATGCTTATTGATATCTACCTCTCAACCCACTGGTTAAGAACCACTGATCTACAGGCAGTTAATGGTTTCTGGGAGAAGGATTGAAATTTTCTGTAGTTGCATGGCTGCTGGTGAGTTACCTAGGCACCTGTAAATAACCTCTCTACCATATTCCTAAAATTTATGGGTTTATTCATAGGTTTAACAGTATAAGTAAGTAAGCAAACAGATAAACTATCAAAACCCCAAAAGATCTTTTTTTCTACCTTCAAGGGTGCCTCATTTTATGAACCTCAATTTTTAGAACTCTGTATTGCTGAGTAATTCTGTACTTTTACATGGCGTGCAAAGACTTTTAAGATCTGTTTTCTCCTAGATAATGAGATTCTACCTTGTATGTTTTTTCAAAATACTTATCTATTCCTTCACTAATTTTACCTTGTCTGATTCTCACCAAATGTTCAAGTACCAAGACACGGATAATTGCATGTGTGCAGCGGACACCAGCTGAATGAAAAGCCTTTCCATCACTTCTTTTGTTGTTCTTCTCCTGACTAGTAATTACATACTTAGCTCTTTGTTGATCTTCTGGTTTGTCACCTTGATGAGACTGTGATCCTCAAAGACACATGGGGACTGCCATAGCTTTACTTATTATTAAATAAATATTGACACTTGGATCTGTGACTAGCACTAAGTGGCTGCTGTGTAAGTATTTATCAGTGAATAAAGGCTGTCTTCCTCCAAAGCTATCCCTGACCCTTCATTCCACATGGCCATAGCTAATATGTTACACTTCTGTTCTTTGAGATCTGTACAGTGTTCAGACTCCATACTTTATAAATATTGAGTTAGAATAAGCTTTAACACTGGCTCAGGCTCTGTTGCTATTTTATTTTTGTTTAGTTTTATTTTATACTTACATCTGACCCAGCAGAAATGGCACAAGTAGACTTTTGATTGTTAGAGTGTCGTATGGAGATGGAAAGTTATTTGGCAGGGTGCCTGATGCTGAACATCAAACCTTTAGCTGTTCTCTTACCAAAGCCATGTCTGTGTGTGCCATTTCATAGCAATGAGAAAATTGCTTATGACTGTACCCAGCAGAATGTGCTTCCATCTGAGCTCATTTGCAGCACTTTGAAAACAAACTCCAGAGCCCAATATCACAACTGTTTCCTTCCCTTTTGATCTTCCCTCATTAGGGGGACAGAGGAAAGGTGGCATAATACGTTGAAATCTGTCAATACATAGTGTTTCTCATTCATTAAAACATTTAGATCCTGTTTTCCTAGCGAGCCATTTTACCAGGAGAAAAGCACTAAACAGGTGTTCTTGACTTAAAAAAACAACAATTCTGAGTAACTCACAAGGGAAGAACTTGGAAACTTTCAGATTCTGAACTTGTCACTGAGAGATAAATTTGGGTTACATGTCTGCCTCTCTTAAGCAGGCGTTCTTTAACATAAATTTCTGCAGTGCACCGGCACCTGATTTCTCTGAGGGCACACATGCAGCAGGAAGCAATTGTGCTAGCTAGAGATAGTGAATATTTTCTCAGATTTCCTCCAAATTTACACATATGAGCTGGAGAAGTAGTGTGCTGAGCAGCTAATAGGAATGCCAGCTCTCCTCAGGAAGAAAAAAAATTATCTGCAGGAGGAAAAATATCTACAGCAAATATTTAGCTTGGCTGATGAGAAAGTGTCTGAGTTTTGAGTAATGCAAATTCAACTTGAAATGTTTGTATAATTCTGAAAGAAGATTATCTGTCAAATAAGCATTCAAAAAGAATGAGTTTCTGTACCCATGTTTTGCAGCTTATTATCAACTGAAAGAAAGGGGAAAGTTATTATTACTATTATTTTTATATGAGTTGTTTTAATATGTGGTCCCCAGAGCAAAAGCCTGAATATCACTAGCCTGCTACCATGCATAGTAGTGGGTTCTGAAAACAATCAACTTAAGTTAAATGCACTTCCTTACTATATCTGAATCTCTTCTGTATCTCCGGTAGCCAGCCTTAGAGGAATCCATCTAATTTCAAAGATGTGTTGCTTTAGAAAATTATAAATACAACTGCTTCATTTATCAAAGTAGGTTAGCATACAGTAAGTAATTCTGTATAAAAGGAGAGAAACATCCATGCTTATGGATTACTGTAACAGCATCCTTCTCTTTTCTTTTAGTTATAGTTTTTTTTTTTTTTTTTTTTTTTTTAAATAGGAAACTGTGGATCACCATCTCTTTAAAGGGAATTAGCCTCTGCACAGCCTCATTACCAAGGAAGTTTGTTTTGCCATTGGCAAGATAAGCAAGTATCTCAGTATTCCAGGCCCCATAGAATTCCTGTAGTCCATTTCAGAAAACTGACTATATTGACATCTGGTCACTTGGCAGTTACATGGTCTATCATATGAAGTCACTGTTGAGTGATTGGTACTTCTCTCTCATTTGTTCTCAATAGAAGTAGTATGGGGCTGGTCCAGAGCCCCTGTCAGAGCCCCCCGATTCTTGATATTTGGCTATTAGTCAATAGTTTCATGTCACCATTTTCAGTGATCCCCAAACTTCAAGAATTTCTCTAGGGTTTCAAGAACCAGAAATATGGTCTTGAGGTTATTGGGAAAGTTTAAAACCTTAAATGATAAATCTAAATGTTAAAATTGGTTTAAAACCTATTTTCCTTTATTTTTCATTTATTTATTTATTTATTTATTTTTCATTTATTTACAAGTCTTTTTTTCATGTATCCCCCTCCCTTTTCTTCTCCCAATCCCTCCTTGTTAGCCTTCAGGAAGTCCCAAGGTGGTGCATACACTCCAGGAAGGTCCGATTTACTCATCCCAATATCGAGACTTGGTTAGGTGCTCCTCTACAGGGATTGAGCTCCAAGGTACCAGGCAGTGCACAGGAATACAGTCTGATCCCACCCCTCAAGACTCTAGACCCTTAGAGGTCTTAAATATTTTTCCGGATTGTTCCTCAGTGGCTCTTCTTGATTCAGTGAGCTACCCAGAGCTCCAGCCAGCCATCTCTGTGGAACTCCTCCTCATAATCCCTTATCCCCTTGCTCATACAGACCTGCCTTCCTGCTCTCAGCTGGACCAGGAGCTCGGCCCAGTGCTCAGCCATGGATCTATGCCTCCACCTCTATTCATTTTTGGATATAGGTTATGTGATGACACTTAGAGTGGTTATTTATTTTATTTAAAACCTATTTTATATGAAAGAAAATTGCCCTTTATTCTGATTTTATAATACTGTGCTCAAGAAAAGTAATCAAGAAAAACACTTATAAAATTTTAAATGCTATATTTTTATCCTTATTTCTATAAACATTGGGATTACTTAAGATTTTTCTATCATCTCCTACAAAATCAAAAAAGTAAGTAAGAAGCCTGATTGCTTATTAGCTTGCAATATATGGAATGAAAATTCTACGAATGGCTGAAAGGCACCTGAAAAAGTGCTCTTCATCTTTAGCCATCAGAGAAATGCAAATCAAAACAACTTTGAGATACCACCTAACACCTGTTAGATTGACTAAGATAAAAGGTACAGATGACAGCTTATGCTGGAGAGGATGCGGAACAAGAGGAACACTCCTCCATTGTTGGTGGGAGTGTAAACTTGTTCAGCCACTTTGGAATACAATATGGAGGTTTCTCAGAAAATTGAGAATCAATCTCCCCAAGGACCCAGCAATACCACTTCTGGGTATATACCCTAAAGAGGCACATTCACACTCCAAAGGTATTAGCTCAACTATGTTCATAGCAGCATTATTTGTAATAG